>MU270048.1:0-294084 GCA_021432635.1 Thozetella sp. PMI_491
CTTTTCTCTTCCAAACGTCGGCTTCAACGCTGAAACAGGAAACCTTCTAACCCCTGCCATCGCTCGAGGCCCACGAGCACGATACAACTTTTCATACGGGACTGGGGTGGCGCTCTATAAAAGCGCCACCTCCGATAGCTGTCTTTGATGTAATGTATTGTAAGTGGGGGAATTACTCCCCAGCCTTCTCTCCCAGGCGCAGCCAGGCCTCCGCATACAGCCCGGCTCTTTTTCTCGCCGAGACAATTAGTAAGACCATAAAGTCTTCGAGGCCTTCCAGTGGGTCTCGTTGATGTGTTCTTTAGGTGGTTTTGGGACATATAATGATATCCCGTGGAATGCTTATCCGATGCCATTTTAGACTGGCTTGATCCAGTGATGGTCGTGCCTTGAGCCGGCTGCACTGCGCTAGGAGACAGATGTCAACAGTCTGCGTAGCTGAATGGCCATCACAGCACGGCGGGGGAAGTTTATCTAACCTTCTATCTGAAGCTCTCCCTCTCACCCCATGACTGGCCTGGAGGAGGAACAGGTTGCGGGAGTTAGCTTGGGGTCCTGGGACCCGCCGATGGACCCGCTGTCCTTCAAGGAAGCAGCCAAAGCAGCCGAGTTGCTTGCCATCGTGGTCCACCGGCGGGAAGTCCGCAGGGGAGGCTGTCTGGGGCTCTCGCCAGAGATGTTGTCTTGTCGATAGCCAGTATATGCCTCGTAGTTGTTCTGTTATGGTTGTTTTGTTAATCTCTCAACTCCCAAGCCGACGAGATCGCGGGGTAGTTTGTGGTCTGTGCGTGCCGTGTTATATTGCTTTTTCTCATAAACTTGTTTGTGTCGCCTGCTAAGGCCTTTAAAGACATGAAGGTTGCCTCAGGCATGTGTCTGGTCAGCCCGGTAAGTTCCGGACAGTGCCGTGAGCCTAGATACCTACCTTGGGAAGTTGACGAAAATAGCTAGCGGTTCGCTGGCTGGCAGCCCGGTCTCTGAGCAGAAGCCGTCTGCGGAAACTGACCCTGGGTTGCCGCCCCCTTAGCGCTGATTGGCCAACTACAACTCAGCTCTGTCACTACTCGGATCTCATCCTTCGGATTCAGAGCCTGTTGGAGCTCATCTGTTTTCGTCACGACGCGATCCTGGAGGAGCCATGGATGGTGGATAAGAGCTGTGGGATGCTATTCACCCCTTCTCAGCGGCGTTGGGTGTCTCAGCGACCCCATTCGGGAACCAACATACGAGCCGCAGTCATGTAGGATTAATACCCAAATATACGAGCCAACAGCTGTGCTATCTTCCAACATCTGTTCAGAGGCAACGCGCGGTCCCTTCAAGAAAAGCTTCCACTTCTTACCACCTCTTGGCTATTTGCCTGCCTCCCATCCACAAACAAATCATCCGCCAAAATGCTCTCCAGAGTGCTATTTCTCATTTGTGCTGGAGCGCCCGCCTTCATGGCAGTGGCCGTAGAGAAGAGAGATGGGGGGTTTATACAGCTATGTCAGAGCTGTACGTGCGCTTGCCAGTGCCAACTATTCTCCCTCTGCTCCTCTAGAAAATCCAGGAAAAGAAGTGTCTTCTAACCGCTCTCCAGCATGGACCATCTGGCATTACCCCGACACCCCTCCAAACGAGATACAGATGGAAGGCGCCTGCACGTCTGGACAGAGCCGTTACGTAAACTCAATGTTTCCCCTGAACCGCTGCTACAACAACATGGACGGTGTGCTCCAGCCCGCCAACGGCAACGGCGACTTCTTCGCCACCTGCTTCGACTGCACCTCTCCTAGAAACCCTGCTGCCCCTATCCCTGGCCTGATGACCTGCACCTGCTTGAACAGGATGCATGAAAATGTGTCAGCCTCGATCGACTTGAGTAAATCGCACACCACGCCTGATAGATTGCGAAAATGCATACTGACAAGTCACTTAGATGGCCACATCACAGTCACGAATAATATACTAGGTTGTACCGGTGTAGAGGGTGTACAACTTGATTGATACCGTCTATGAATAGAATTATATTTTCACTTTGCGTGGGCCATGTCTCTTCTTAATGCAATATTCCTCATGTCCCTTGTCCCTTGTCAAATGTGGTATATATGCCCCTGGCTTGGAAATGAGCAGATCGTAAACCCGTTGAACAAATATGCTGCCGGCATAACCGCACACGTTACTCTATAACTCAACGCCGCTTCTGTGGCCTAGCCACCTCGGCCCAGCTCTTTGCGGTGGGCAGAGGTGGCATCCTGCCCGGCACCGCCAGTTCTGCTTTTGGAGCCTGCGGCGACGACATCACGGATCCGCTCATCATCGGACTTACAGTGCCGCTCATCGCCGAGCCGCTGACGCTTGCAAAGTCCCGAATGCTGGTGTGGCCCCGAGGATCGCCTTCTGGAACGTCCGCCATGCCTAAACCCAAGCCGAGCCCGATGGAATCCGGCTCAACCGCCATAGGTGCTTCTACATCCTGGGGCAGCGGCTGCATATTCTCCAGGGCGGTGCTCTTGGTCACTTGCGGGCTGCCGAGCGCGGGAGTGGGAACGCCGTTTGTCCCTAGCACGGAGTCAGATTCTTTCGACAGTCGGCTGAATGTCGAGCTTGTCTGGCTGAATTGAGTGCTGTCCGTGAGGGAGTTGTCGCGGTTCAGGTTGGGCGTGCTCGAGCGTGTCGGGCCGTATCCGCTGCCAGAGCGCACAGGAAGCCGAGACGCCGAGTTCCTCGATCTCATGGGGAAGCCTGCTGGGGAGTTGGGCGTGGGGCTTCTGTTCACATCGTCTCCCGGCGACTCGCCGAAGGAGTCTGTGGAGAGACGCTCGACGGCCTTGGGACGCCGAACCGCCATTGGTGATACCGAGTTCGTGCCAGCAGCTGCCGTCTGAGAATATGTCAGCCGAGGACCCCCGAGACCCGCTGCGGCAGGACTGGTGGGCGGTCTTGGCAGAGGAGAGGCTGCTGGCGTGGGCAACGCTGTGCCGCGTGGACGAGGGTGTGTCTGGGGGCGCGGGCGTATTGTCTGGTCTTCCGAGGCTGCGCTCTTGGTACCGGTACTGCGTTCGCTAGAAGGTCGCGGCGCATGTGCCTTCGGGGGTCTTCTTCCATGCCCGTGCTGCAGCTCAGTGACCAGGCTCTGCAGTCTCTCTCGCTCCTTACGTTCTTTGCTGAGCTGCTCTTGCATCTTGGTCATATTTTCGGCGTGGTTCTTCCTCTCTCTCTGGATCCGAGACTCATAAGTCTCGTCTACAGAAGTCAGAACCTCGAGCTTCTTGGACAATAGCTGATGTTCAGCCTGGAGGCGATCACGCTCGTCGGTGACCGTCTTGAGCCTCGAGTTCATGCGCTCCGTCACGAAACGGCTGCTCTTCTTGCAGCACACTCCGTGGTACACCTGGTCTATGCCACCCAGCTCGACGAGCTCGACCTCGACCTCGGCCGCCGTCGGGCGGGAGGAGGGCTGTGTCGACAGCATCCTTTCTGTCAGTCCCAAGATATGCTTGGGTCCGAAGGTCGACGCGCGGTAGTCATCTACCTCCTGGGTAGCAAGAGCGAACCCTTGCAGTTTAACATGATATTGCTTCAGCTTCTCGGCTCTTGTTCTTGGTGCTATGTCGTCGAGAATAGCATCAAAAGCTTCCATATCGGCGCCATATAGCATAGTAGCGACGGCTAGCAATACAAGGCCGAGCGAATAGATGTCGGCGGCTTTCATGGACCACTCGTCATCTGGATAGCAGATCTCCGGGGCACGCCACTTCGGGGTGCCCTGGAGACCAAAAGTCATGGTGTGGTCGCGATCTTCCACATCGCGCGCAATGCCGAAGTCGGCGAGATAAACGTTGCCTCCAGGGTTGAGGAGGATATTGGAGGGCTTAAGGTCGAGCTTCAAGATGCAAAATTCATCAGCACGTGTAAAACAAGGCAGAATTTGCGGCACCACAAGCCGAGCGAATATGAAGACGTGGAGAAATGCTTACATGGCGAATGTTCGCCGTATGGCAGTAGGCAACGGCATGGGCAATGCATCCGACGATACGACGAAGGTAGGCAAGGGGACAATGGGTAGCGTCGGCCGCTGCATGCATACCGGGACGCCGCCGCTCGATAGCGCTCACATCAGTCAGCTCGAGGGCAGCCAGCCTCCTCAGGGTGTCCTCACGATCGCCCTGGCCCAGGCGAAGGGCATCAAGATCGTTGAAGAGGCTGTCCAGGTTGCAGACGGCGACGGGCCAGAGCAGGAGGAAGAGCTCGCCCTGTCGCACGCAGTACGTCCCAATCAGCCGGAGGATGTGGCGGTGATCGAGCTTCTCCATGACGTTCGCCTCCTCCCGGAGCAGCTGGATGGTCCGGCCTCGCCGGTACTGGATCCATTTCCGCGCCAGACATACCGACCGGTTGTTGTGGCCGTAGTGTACTTTCTCTACGACGCCGTACGTCCCGGACCCGAGCACCTTGTCGACAGCGGGTTTGAATCGCTGGTGGAGCTTTTTCGCCTCGCTGAAATCTTGCGCCGACGTGTGTTTTCCTCTGCGGTGTGGAGCTTCCGTGTCAGCGAGCGGCCGCGGCAGCAACAAGAGCAAGCACTGCGAAGGATATGGACGGTTTCTTACACCCCGGACCAGTGGCCCCGCGTCGCCTCCCAGTCTTTGAGTACCTGACGCTCATATGCTTCCAGTTGCGCCCGTCCAAGTCTCTCGATGCCGGAGTGGGACGTGGGCAGCACCGTCTGCCAGCCATCTCCGGGTTCGCCCATGATTGCGCAAACGGAGCTCGGCCGGTGCAGCTCTAAGCTAGGGTGGAGAATGGACGATAAAAGAGCAGCGTATCCAAAAACGCACCAGCCGGACGACCGCACAGTCAATTACGAACACGGCATGCTGTCACTGCTGACGCAACTTGAGGACGGAAAGGACGAAAAGAAAGTAAGAAAAAAAAAAAAGATGCCCCGCCACTTGGTCGGTATGCAACATATGCAACGCTGCTTGCAGCAAGTCAGAGAGCTTTCAGCCGCCGAGCTGCTTGTCGGCGACCCACCCTCCAATGCGGGGTGCTGCTCGGCAGGAGCTGCACAGCCCGCCCGTTTGGCGGCAGTAGAACGAACCGTCTTGCGGCCGCTAACGGCTGCCTCCCAAGTTTCCCCCTTCTAACCAACAGTCCCCGAGAATTCGAGTCAATTGGATAATTGCTTGCGACACTTTCTCACGCCAACTTTACCGGATACAACCAATGAAGCTCGCCCAATGTTTACACTTCACACGGAGCATCACGAAGCAGAAGATGCTTTCATAACAAGCCTTGGTAAATATGGTATCAAATTCGAAGGGCTTGCGGTAATTATAATACTCGTAAGCAGGTATCTTCTGCTCTGATAAGAGCGCCAATGTACATCCCCTGTCTATATCCCGACCCGTGACCGTACACAATGCAGTATTCTTTTCTGGTATGGAGTGTAGAGACAGGCACAATCATGCAATCCGCAGGATCGCGTAATCGATAGTCCCCGAATTAGCGAGAGAAGGGGTATTTAGACGAAGTGAGGAGCGTTGAGGATCAGGCCCATGAGGCAGCCAGCGATGGTGCCAGCAATGGGGATGGTCATGATCCATGAGAACAGCAGCAGGAAGACACGCTGCCAGTTGACGGCCTTGTAGGTGCCGTTGCAAAGACCGACACCGACGGTGGCACCAGTGATGCACATCGAGGTGGACACGGGGAGAGCGTACTGCGAGAACAGCAGGACAGTGATGGCGGCGCCCATCTCCATGGAAGAGCCTGAAGAGCGATAAGTCAGCAAACGGTGCCATCATGGCGGTAGAGTCTAGGGAAGGGAAAAAGGGGGGAGACAAACCTCGGGTAGGCGAGTGGTAGGTGATCTTGTTACCCATGACCTTCATGATGTTGTAGCCGTAAGTCATGAGACCAATGGAGATGACAATAGCCAGGACAGCGAGCTGCCAGACGGGAACCTCGGCCTTGGACTGGGCGGGGTTGCCGGTCTGCCAGGCACCGTAGATGACAGCCCAGGGGCCGACCGAGTTACCGATATCGTTGGCACCGTGGGCGAACGAGGCAGTGCAGGCAGTGATGATCTGGACGAAGGAGAAGGAGTGCTCGACCTCGTTGGGGTACTTCTCGGCGTATGCGTAGACTCGCTTCATGCGCTCACCGTCAGGGGTACCGGCAACACCAACCTGGGCGGCGTGGATGTCGTAGTGGAAACCGTAGAGGAGAGCACATGTGATCTGGGCAGGGAGGCGGATGGCGGCCATCTTCATGTTGTGGAGCTCGTAGATGTGGCCGGCGCCCATGGGGTTGTCGCGGAGGGTGCGGAGAGCCCAGCCGATGGGACCGCGGCTCTTGATGAGCTTGGCGTTGAGACGAGCGTCGCCCTCAGCCTGGAGCTCCTTGTAAGTCTTGGGCTTGGTCTCGGCAGCGACCATGTTCTTCTCGTTGTTCTCGCTGCCCTCGACGACCTCGGCGGCGTTCTCGAGGGACTCGCTGGCGGTCATCGAGGCATCGTCGTCCTGGACGACGGCGTAGTTGGGAACAGCGGCGGTGCCCTCACCCTCGTTGGGACCGGGGCGAGAGAAGAGAGCGGGTCCGTAGATGAACATCCACCACTTGACGGTGTGGTCCTTCTTGATGACCTTGGCGTGGACAAAGGGGACGAAGAAGATGGCCGAGAGGATGGCAACACCAGCGCCGGTGCCGACAATGACGGAGGCGATGTACCAGGGCTCCTTCTTGTTCAGGCCGAGGTTGGGCGAGCCCTTGTAGACGATGGACAGCGTGCAGATGCTGGCAGCGACGAGGAAGAAGAAGGGCGAGGTCCAGACGGCCCAGGGGACGGGGTCCTTGCGCATGAGCACGACGATCTTGATAAGCATGAAGATGGTGGCGGCGAAGGCTCCCGAGGCGATCGGGGCAATGAGCAGGCCGGAGAAGATGGCACCGAGACCTTTGCCGTCGTTCCAGCCCCAGACAACCTTGTTGGCACCGACGGTGGCGACACCGACACCAGCAATGGCCGAGATCAGAGAGTAAGTCGACGAGACGTGGGCCGAGTGCCGGGTGCACCACATAACCCAAGAAGAGGCGGCAACGAGAGCAACAGTGAAGGCCAGCATCTGAACGCCGGCGTTACCCCGGAAGGTGTCGAGGGGAATAATGCCGTTCTTGATGGTATCGGCGGTACGAGCACCGACGGCGACGGCACCGACGGTCTCGAAGATGAAGCCGAGGATCATGGCCTGCCGGTACGAGATGGAACGCGACGAAACGCTGGTAGCCCACGAGTTGGCGACATCATCTGCGGTGTTTGGTCAGCCACCCCAGTCCATTTTCTGCTTGCGTTTTCTGTTTTGTTTCGGCCGGCCAAGCCGGCATAGGCAGGCCACCCGTCCGCGTATGAAACTGGGACAATGGTGTGGGGGAAGGGCGGAGGGGCTCTACTTACTGGCACCGTTGTTGAAGGCATCGAGCATCGCAAAAAGCGTGCCGATGGCAAAGATGTACGTGTACTGGTCGAGCATCTTGACTGTTTAACCCGGAGGGCTGGAGCAGGCGTCAAGTCGCGATTCAGGTCGGAGGGGTGCTGCGGACTGAGGGAACCAAGAATCCTGAGCTCGGATGGGAGGGAAGGGTCTTTATCAGTTATATATACGCATGCACGCGAGCAATCTCGCAGGCTGGCTCACCCGGTGCTACCTGCTGCCGTAGGCGGGTCCCATGCGTCCCGGGCCAGAACAGACGTGGACTTCGTACGACGCATGCAAAGACGGGACACCCCACTACTACCCACTGGTTCACCGAGAGCAGGCCAGCGTGGGGATGCCGCCAGCGCTGGTGGCAACCGGCGCGCCGTCTTCTCGAACAAGATGGGCTCGGGGGTGCATCCCCCCAGTTCCGGCACGTTCCCCCTTCGCTCACTGTGATTCGCGATCGGAGCGGGTTGACAGGGCTTCCAGGCCCCCCGCCCTGAGCCTCTGGGCCAGGGCGGCGCTATCGCCTCGATTCGGCCTCGAATATCGAAGGTTTCGGTGGCACCTTTGGGCGAACTGTTGAGTTAGGTGCAATAGGCGACGCTTGGCGTAAGCTTGGCAGGAAGCAGACGGCCATTTATTACTTGGTATTGCAGTGTGCCTCCGAGCTTTGAGGCTCTTGGCGCTTGCTTGGCGCTTGCTTGGCGCAGACGCAGAAGCGGGGCCCCCGTTCCCCTATGAGATCCTCCCGTCCCCCCACGTGGGCTAGAAAACGAGCCCCTTTGGTTCCGTTTGGTCGATCTCGCGCCAAGCCTCCCGGGGCTGCCAACCCTGTTCGTCCACGCTACCGGTACAGGGCCCTAGGCGCGCTAGGGTCCCTGGGCCCTTAAGGCTCCTTGTGAAGAGGCGCCATTTTGGGGTGCGGCCCAGCGCGGGGCCACCCAAGCAGCCAAAGCTTGGGGCGGCACTCTGTCTGCTGCGAGCGCGTGGATCCCTGGCTCCGCCGTCGACTCAAGGCGCACGGCTTCGGTCAAAGAAGAAGCATCGAAGCCGTCCCGATTCGACTCAGAGCACACGACCGACACAAGAGCCTGTTCGTCGCCCAGCAGGACAGCCAGAGCGGGAGGAGGGGGAATACGTCGGAAGGGCTTGATCCGGCTGCACGACCCTCCTGCTCGTGAAGAAAAAATAGGCCATCACAAAACAGCCCCTCCAGGAAGGGGAGGGAGCCCCTTCGCTCTCGCAGTTGATTCGGCCCCTGCGGGATGGCGCAACCATCCCTCTTTCCTGATCGAGAACCGAGCAGCCTTTCGCCTGATACAGTGCAACGTGCCTCGATTGGCCCACAACCGCCTCGTCGACTCGAGGCACGGGTCAGCAGCGATTTGCAGCGGTCCCGAGGGGATCAGCTGAAGAGAGCTCCCCCCAATCAAACCCCATCCCAGCGCGGCCACATCTCTTCACTCTTATCCGTCTTGCAGGACGGCGGGGCTGGGGAGATGGAGATGGGGGGACGGTGTAACACCCCTACACGGCCTGACGCCTGAGGGTCGCACGAATGTTTAACAAAATTCCAGTATTCAGGGGCACTGCGAGGCAGCACGTAGCATTCAGAAGCCTAGTGGACGATCAGCTCTAGAGATCTGGACCGAGGAACGAACCTTGGAATGAATATTGGAAGCGCTTGCCTCCCACGACCCCACTCCCCCCCCCTGGGCGTCTGAAATGTCCAGACGGAGCATGCGTTGCGTGGTACGACATCCCGCAAGCCGCGAGTTGCAACCGGGTGGTCCAGGAGCCACCCGAGCCCACCTGCCAAAATCACCTCGGGAATTAGTATATTCATGGGCTGCTGCTAGGGCGAGAAAAAGACGTAAAAAAGCCTGCACACCCTTCCCACAATCCCCCGCCAACCGCCACGTGCTTCTTCCTCACGCTCTCGATGACTGGCACGGCCCTCAATCCGGCCTTGCGGTTTGCCAGTTCGCCACGCCAAGACGCTGCTGCTGCCTCTGCGGAATCCCTTCGGTGTCCCCTTCCCGCTGATCCCAGTTGGGCCCGTCTGGAATCAAACCCAGCCTGGCAAACCTGGCAGACTGCCCGTTCGAGGACCATGCCGCGGAGAACACCCGGGGGGTGGCAAGCGCCCGGGCCAGACTGGAGCAAAAGATGGGGAGACCGACCATCATCACGGCGCCTGCTGCCGATCGCTGCGGCCAGAAAGACTAGCGGGCCGACGAGGTTGCCTCTCGCCCGCGCTTACTTTCGGGCTCGAGCCTGCTTCTTGGGCCGATCGAGACTTGTGCATCGTGTTAAGCTTATCAGGGGTACATCGTGCCCACTGCTCCAGTGCCTGGGCCACAGTACCCAGAAATGAACAGACGTAGCGCCTGTCGATCCCTAAGGTTACGTCTAGAACGTCGAGTTACATGCTGAGGATCGCCTTTGTGGAGGCGGCCGACACACGAAATTTGCCCAGGCAGGCAGGATCTGGTCCTGGTGCTGAGTCTTTTTTTTCTTGCTGCTCACCTTTCTTGGCTCCCGAAAACATCGCATAACCGGCCACGCAACTCCCTCTCCCTCTTCCTCTCTGGTCTCCATTGGCCGAAATTACCGTATTAATGCCCCCCGGCGGCTTCAGCGGCTTCCGCGCCTCCCTCCGACGTTCCCTGTTCGGAGCCAGTCCAATGAGCGAGCTTAGCTGACACCGAGGGAACCCGCGCATGGCAGATGATCAGATGCTCGGTGATGAAGTCTCGGCGCCCCAACCGATGACTAGGAAGGGGTTCCGACGGCATCACAAGGGTTTCCTGCAAAACGTTTTTTTTCCCTTAAAAACTAGCCACACGTACCGAGTATTAGTGACCGTACTAGTGCGTACACTAGATGACCCACCCGGCGACAGCGTGGTTTGCTTGGGATGCGTGCCTGGTATCATAAAAGACCATTGGTTGGGCATATACTCGAGAGCGCGGGTGCTTGCCAAGTGCCAAGCTCAGACTCTCTTGAGCTCTTTTAGCCAACTGCTTTTTCACGCCTCCGACGGCGGAGCGCGGGCGGACCGTCGACGCTGGACTTGCCTATAACGACCGAGGACCGGTGTAGCTGGAGCTGGCTTGTGCGAGAGGAGGCTACTCGGGGGCTGGAACTGGCTAGCACAAGCCCTCACACGAGACCTCTCGAGACGAGCCCGCGCTCGCAGACCGCCAGCAACAGGCGGCAGGCAAGTATAGTCTAGTCAAGCTTAAAAAAAAAGACAAAGAGGGTCTGGCCCTTTTCGTCATGCTCGGCGGGAATAAAGGGTTGCCGCGCTTATGGCCTCCTATAACCCGACGGGGGACTATCCCATGACAACCGGCATTCCGGGCATCGAATGGTGGCGTGGCTGAAAAGAAATGTTGCTTAGGGCGGTAATCTTGCCTTGTCACGCGACACTGATATGGGAAAATATTGGCAGCTGGAGGCTGGGCACGTCGACTGCCGAATTTCAGGTCCCAAGAGCGGCCGAGAAAAGCCAAGTTGTGCGGGTAGGCAGCCTCGGGCGCATCCGAAGGCCATCGAGTCTTATCTTCGGAGCATTTGCGAGCCAAGCTGGGCGCTTTCTGCAGCTTGGCGATGCTGAGAGCTTGGCGATGCTGGCTGCTTGGCGATGTCGACAGCTTGGCGACGTTTGGCTACTTGGCGATGCTGGCCGCTTGGCGATGCACACGCTCTGCTTGGCAATACAAGTTGCTTGGCTACACTGACTGCTTGGCGGCGCCCGCTTTCTTCTTGGCTGTCGAGATTCAGTCCTGGCACCACGTGACCCTCACGCACCACCACAAGGGCAACAACGGGAGAGAGCACAAGTATTAACAAGTGTTAGCTGTGCCTGCGGGCTCTTGAGAAATTTGTACATCGATTGTCAACGTCCTGTATATACCTCCTTCGTCAGGCCATGCCAGTTCCGGACCCGCCAGCACATCTTCTAGAGAGGCGTGTTGGCGCCCCCTAGATCAAACACCCACGCGTTGGGATGTTGTGCGAAATCCGCAATCATCTGTTGCCAGACGGGCTCGTCCCATAGTAGGCCGTCCAGCTCGTGCTCGCCGCTGGGCTGCAGGGGCGTGTAGCAGCTCTCGAGCGCCGCCGCCGTGGTCGTCTCCGGCGGCACCGCCTCGGTGGTGGCCACATGGGCGCACGGCTCGTAGCTGGCGGAGCGGTCGACTGTGTCGCAGCACGTGCTCCGGTCCGCGGGTGTCGGCCCGTCGCTCGGACATGGCATGGTGACTGTAGCCTCGCGGGTACCGGCGCCGGGCGTGTACTCCTCGAGCCACGGCACTAGCTGCGCCATGCGGGCCGACGTCGCCCACCAGTCCTCGCCCCGGGAGAACAGCTGCAGCCGGTTAACGACGGCGAGCGTGACCTGCCGCGTCTGCGAGCGCCCCAGCGCGTCGATGTCGCCCAGCGCGTTCTGCGGCGCGAGCATGGTCAGCTTGGCCATGATGAGGAGGCAGTACCACACGGTCAGGAACGACGGGCCCGGGAGGTGCACCACGGTGCTGTCCGGGAGCTCGAGAAAGGCCGTGATGGCGGCCTTGGCTGAGCGGAAGATGGCCTGGACCGACACCAGGTCTGAGGGCTCCAGATTCCTCCGCAGGTAGCGAAGGTAACATATGCCGGCAAACGCCTGCATGGCCTTGAACTCGACGAAGCTAGCGCCTATAATGCAACGTGCCAAGGTTGGTGAGCTGAGCGGGTCCATGGCAAATGGGGAGGAGCTGGAGACACTTCACATACCATGCGTATATAGGCCGTGTTTGGTGAACTTCGTCTTGATCTTGGTGCATGCGTCCTCGATGGTGGTAGAGAGGCTGTCCCACACAAGGGCCTTGCGTTGCAAGACCATCTCCTCGATGCCCCTCGACAGCGACTGGCTGTCCACGAAGGCCCCCAGCAGCGTGTCGGTGGGGTGCTCGGGGTGGGCGTAGAGATGGTTGCAATACTCCCGGAGCTGTGGCGTCAGCTTCATGGCGATATTTTTTCGGAAGATGGAATTTCTACGGCTCGGTTAGCCCCTGAGGAAGTCTGAGTTGAGAGCGGGGAGCCGCACATGGAACATAGATAGTAACACCCGAGCACTGCCCTCATGCCTGCCGCTGTTCTCTGGTGTCTCGCCGGCAGCACCGTCTTGTCTAGGCGGGATACGCTCGGATAGCCGGCAGGCATGGTGTAGGCCACCTCGCCGTCAAGCCCCATGTCGCCGAGAAGGCAGCCGACCATCTGCAGATACATGAACATCTGGGAGGGGAAGTGCTCCCAGTGGTACTGGTGCCACGCCAGGTGGACGAGCAGGCCGAGGAGGATGTCCATGTTTCGTTCGCCTTGCACGATGACGCGCTTGGCCACCTCGTTGCGCACCTCGGCGTCGAATAGCCGTTGCAGCTTGGGCCTGTCCTCTAGACACACACCCGCGATGGCCACGAGGAGGAAGGGCGAGTTTTTCCGGAGGCTGGCCAGGGTCTCCTCCTGCGCGATCACTACGAACGGGAAGAGGGGCATCTTGTGTGAGCGGAACTTCTGTATTAGCCTCTCACCATCGTCCTCATCGATTACGCCGCGCTGGAAGATGTCCCCAGTAGGTGCTTCTGAGGATGCCACTTCGACCTCATCCGGGGTTGCCGAGGTGTGCGGCGGCGACACCGGCCTCGCGCCTCGCTGCTCCGAGTTAGACAATACTCTATACCGGGTTTGATCACTCCGGCGGGCAACTGACCGTCTCGGCTAGCTGCGCAACAATAGCATCGAGCTGCTCTTGTATGCGGTCTATCCTATCCTTCCTCTGGGGCTGACTAGGTGCATTATCAGCCGGCTGCACTCTAACAGGTGGGGGGAACGGAATGCACGTAATCCCCTATAACTTACTGGCTCGTTGCCCCGGGTGATCCATGGCTATTTGGTAGGGAGCATGGGAGACTGAGCCGAGCACACCTATCGCATATGCCCCCGTCGGTGCCTTGGCAGCGGACCTTGGACTTGACGCACGCCGGACATGCCCGCCGCCTAGATGACACGGTGGGGGTCATTTGGAAGCTGGGCAAATCTCTATCCAAATCCTCTCCCCGTCAACTGCTACCGGCAACTCGCTGGCATGTATCGGAGCAACGGGGGTTCTGTGCGATTCGGAAGAAGCGCTGCATATAGCTCGCGGAGTTCGACTCGGCGAGGCGGGGCGGAGTTCCAACGGAGTTCCGATACGTCAGTGCGGAAAAAGTCCCGCAGGCGGCTCATGCCGCACCGGCCCTGCGCTAATGTCAGCTGCGCTCACCTCAGGACATAGTCCACGCAGAGAGTGAGTGAGGGCATCAAGGCGCGCGAGCGAGAATTCTTACAGATTTTCGCGACTATCTCATGGGATGAAAGTCCGACCTCATCGCTGGCCACTGCCTTTTTCGCTGAATTTGGCGGTGTCGCCTTGGGCCGCTATGCTTGGCGGTTATGGGGTGTAGATGCGACACCGGAAGCCTGCTAGGAACCTGAGGAGGGCTGTCCGGGATAAACATAGGTGGTTCAGTTAAGCTACATTTACTACCTAGGAAGGCTTTCTGGCTTGGGTTGCCTTCCCGGTATAGACACGCGGCTACGCCTCGCGGCTCATCCGATTGTCGGCGGGATCGTCCGGACGTGCGTGATGTCACCTCGCCGAAGGGGGGGGGGGGAATACCGTTTTCAATATTCGACGACTGACAGACTAGTCCTATTCCTCTGGCCCCTAAGGTATCCAAAGTAACACTCCTGACCTCCATTAACTGACACACTAGTCCTATTCCTCTGGTCCTGAGGCATCCATCGGGAGCGGACCCGGTGTTGGCGCCAGCTGAGCTAAGACGGCATAACAAGACGACATCGAAGGGCGCGGTCAGGTGCCCTTCCAATCCTTCTTAGGGTATCGTACATACTGCCCCGTCGGTAATTTCGACGGAGACTACCTCGGCCCCTCAAGCTCCGAGGGGGTCCAGGGAGGGGTAAAGGTAGGTTCGAAGAGAAGCTGCTCGTCTCTGTATTGAGCGACCATGATGCAAGCCTAGCCTCGAGGTCTGCACGTTCTTGCTGCCTGTGTTGGAGAATAGTCAAGATAGTATACTATATTACTACATCGGAGGCGAGGGCCTGTCCGCCTCCGGCATCAGTCGGGGCCAGGCTGTGGGGCCGGAGATCAGAATAGTCCCATTATATACAACTACTTAACTACCCCAATTCTCCGACCAGTTTCTGGCACACGAGGGCAAGAAGCAGAACTCAGCATCTCCCGCATCTCCGGTGGCAGCATTCTGCGAGGACTGTGCATGGCTTCCCGCAAGTGCCGGGTTAGCAAGTAGATATGGTCCGAGTCAGACCGGCGGTTCGGGATCTGGATAGGCTGTGCATGGAAATTCGTAAACGCAGTCACGACGGCCGTCGGGGTTTGGAGAAGGAGGGGGGCCCGCACTGACTGGTCTGTTTGGAGTCGCGCGACTGGCCTAGGGCTTGTTGGGAGGTTGAGGGCCCCGCTTCCCGGCCCGGCAGAGTGATCAGTAATCCTTTTATCTCTTCGGCGTTAACTGCTTAGTGGGCAGTCTTCAGACAATAGCCCCACTATCTCACCATGTTCCAATTGGTCCCCGCGACGGGAATTATTCAGCACATCCCGGTTGATCGTTCCCCCCTTCCCCCAGGTCAGCCTCTCAGCTGCATGTCCCTGGCCCTAGGCAAAGGCTTCTGATGACTTAATTCGCATTTTGTCCAGCAACGTCCCCGGCTCTCCAGAGGTTATCTCTGCTGACTTACATCTCCATTTCGTGGGGTACACTGCTTTTTGGTTGATTGATCGTAATCTGGTTCCTCGAGCGCCCTGGACCAGCTGCTGCTGCTGCTGCAACCGCGTTTCTATAGTCAACCTTCACGATAGCTTGCTCCACTGCCCCGTTCTCGCCTCCATACCAGCCCACTGGAACGGCACCTGGGAGTTCCAGCTTGGAACGGCGGAAACCAAGGCTTGTGTGTGTCTCAGTCGATGCCGACAGCTGTGATCCGTGGAACCTGCGATAGTCGCACCATCTCTCTCCCTAGTGCTTTCGTCCCTTTCGCCTGACCCCAGTTCTACATTCCGCCCACTTAATTAGCCGGAGGAGCCAGCTGGAAGAAGCATGCGATACCCCCAAGGAGATCTGGCGATCTTGAGCGCCGAGACCTACGATCCAGGCAGCCGGCCCGTGCCGACGCGAGGGAAGAAGACACAGCAACCTGCCGCCACGCGAGAGAGCGGAAGGAAACGCAAGACGCAGTCGTCCGACGACGGGAGCGACAATCAGGAAGAAGAGAAGAAGAGATCTAGGGGTCGCCCGAGACTCGACACCAACGATGAGACAGCTGCGGAGGTGAGTCGCCTCCCTCCCGCCCCAGACCTTCCCCCGACCTTCCCCCGACCTTCCCCCGTAGCGCTGCCCTCGAGGATCTCGAGGCAAAAGTCGGTGGCTCCTAACATGGGTGTAGCGCCGAAGAACGCAGATCCGCCTAGCCCAGCGGGCGTACCGTAACCGCAAGGAGAACGCGATCCAAACCCTGGAGAGGAAGGTTCAGGAGCTAAAGGAGACGAATGAAGAGATGAGCAATGCCTTCATGAAGCTTCACGACTTCGCCGTCGGGCACGGGCTGCTCGATGTAGCACCCGAATTTGCGCTGCAGCTGCGCGCTACGACCGAGATGTTCCTCTCGCTCGCTCGGAGGTCGAGCGATGACGGCGGAAAGGACGAGGAGCAGCTGGCTGGCGAGGAAAAGAGTGCCTCCACCCAGGCCGAGCAGACCATCTCGGGCCACTTGTTGGACCTGACGATACCCAAGAGCAAAGATGTGCATCCCCCCGCACCGCCGCAGCTAATGGGAGGCCTCATGGTGTCCCACGATTCGATGCCGGAGAACAAGGTCGCCTCGACCGAAATGCAACTTTCTCTCAGTGTCGCCGTCCAGAACCCGAACCTCGACTATGAAGTCATCACATATCCGACCCTGGAGAACGCCAGCTTCCCGTTCGGCACCGACTTCACTTTCAGCAGCGGCGAGAACACCGGATCTTCCACGCCACTCTTCCGAGAGCTGCCCCCTCCGAAGTCGTATGCGAACCAGGAAACGACATTCGGGCGCCGGCTGCATCGTACCGCGGCGGAGCGGGCGCTCGATCTGATCAGCATGGCCAATCCCCCGCCGAGGCGCTTCGCCCGTGTCTTTGGCTTCTGCCTTCTCTTCGAGACCCAGGAGAGCATCCGGAAGCGCCTGCAAACGGTCGTGGAACGCAACAGGCAAGAGTCGCTCTTCAACTGGGAATACCCCTTCCTGAATCTCGGCGGCTCGGGCACCCACTACGACATGACAAACTTCAGCGGGCAGAGCGTCGGCAACCAGGGCACGGTGGACATCCGGAAACCCCGGTCGACGGCAGGCTTGAGCACTGGTCCGTTCGGCAGCAAGATCATGGAGGCGGGCAACCTGCTGGATAAGAGCTTCCGCATGGACCTCCCTGGCTTCCGTGCCGACTTTTACGACTGCGACGAGGTCGAGGTGTACCTACGTGAGCGTGGCGTCACGATCCCCGGCGGTGCCGAGTATGTGACGGCCGAGATCGACTTGGGCGACTTCGAGGATACGGAAGAAGAGGCCAACGCCGCCCACCCTTTTGAACCGCCCGAGTTCTTGGAGAACGGCAAACCCAACTCGGAGCTCGGCATGGGTACCGTCGGCGACTTCGCCGCTGCACTAAACGCCGCGCATACTAACTCGCGCTCCCCGTCGGTGTCTACCGGCGACGCGAGCACCGCCATCACGGTACCGTCTCCTGGGCCCGAGTCGGCCAAGGCGTGGAACCTCCCCTCCACCCCTACCGATCCACTATTGGACGGGAGCTACTCTGTGCCCACGAGCGCCGCCTTTATGAACCCCGTCGTCACCGCCGGTGACTTCAACAGCGGGAGCCTTCTAGCTTTCTCAAGCTTCGGCATGATCGGTCGCGACGGCTCCAAGCGCCAGCTCGTGACTGTCGATGTCAACATGCTGATCTATGGTAAGTCCTCGCCCTCGGCTTCACGCCAATTGTTTTTCAACCGTATCCTGACCCACTTGCTAGAAATGATCGAACGGGCTGCATGCCTCGGCAAATCGCCCGGCTTGAGGAAGACAGACATTAACGCGGCCTTTGCTATTGCCGCTAGGTACTTCTGAGTGGTGCGGTGCGTGGAAAAAAGTATTCATGGGATGGCGCTTTTTGGCTTGGGATTTGTGGGATATCTCGGCTCTGGAGCCTATACGGGCGATCGCAGATGGCGTTGGCTAGGGAAAGGACAGGCAGCTAGACCTGGGACAATGTATGATGTATGATACCTTGGGCAGGTGGATAAATCACGGCCGACTACTACTAATCGGAAGCCACCAGCTCCTCCGAGGGCTTGGTTCTTAATATTGGTAGCACACAAATGCCTCCCAAACGTGACTGTGGAAGCTGCCCGTGAGTGAGTTTCTAGCCCCCTTCAGGTGGCGAGCGTCCGATGCGCAATGTATGGAGCAGCATATCAACGTATGGTTGGAGAATACGTATTCCGTCGAGGGTGCTTCAGCCCAACTCTGGCTTTTGTTGTCCTCGCTTCTTCGGGCTCCGGCGCTTCCCTTCCTCGCGCTCCTGTGCCTCCTTCTGGGCCAGAGCACGCTCCTGTGTCTCCTTCTGAGCCAGAGCAGGCTCCTGTGTCTCCTGCTGGGCCAGAGCACGCTCCTGTGCCTCCTTTTGGGCCAGAGCACGCTCCTCCAGCACAAGCTTCCAGAGTGCCTCGCCCCTCGCCACGCGATCATCGAGATCTTTCTGGAACAACTCACCCACCTCCTGCAGCGCTTTCTCCACAGGCTCAGAAAACGTCGTCCGGTCGGCCAGGCCATCCCGCACGCCAAGCCGCCGCATTAGACCGTCCCAATCGTCCTCGAGCTTCGCATCGGTCATCATTTCGTCCGCGAGCCTGTGTTGGGTATTGATTCTCTTTTGATGCATCATGAGCTTCTGCCGTATGATCCGCGAGAGCCGCGGTGATTGCGGCTTGCCTAGGCGGAGGAATGGAACCCCCCCACTCGCCCCGAGGTGCGGCACCTTGCGAACGCCGCCTTTGATCTGGGAGAGGGGAAGAGGCCGCCGTGTCGGCTCATAGCGCGGCACCGTGGATCCCGGGAGCGGAGGAAGCTTCGTCAGGAGCGGGATCGTCCCGGGCAGCAGCGCTGGGGGCGACGGTGCGAGGGCGGCAGCTTCTCGGAAGGCAAGGACATCTGCTTTGTTCTTGTGTAGGAAGGCTAGGATAGAGGCATATTCTGGCGATTTCGTGTCCCGAGCGGCCTTTAGGACGGAGAGAAACTGCTAGCTGTTAGGTATAATCACCCGGAGGGGTGGGGGAGTTGCTGGGCTTCGGCGCACATTGTAGCCACTCTGCAGCGACGCGATCACCAACCGGAGGCTGATATCACTCTTGTTTCGCGCAAAGGCCTTTCGTATCTGGTACTTGATGGGATTCTTGGGGCCTAGCCCGGTCGCGACATCAGGAGGGAGAGGGATGGGCGGCACGAGGCGCAAGAGCGCTCTGTAGAGAGCGAAACCTGTCAAGCATTGAGCTGTGGTTAGAGCTAGGGCTCAGGGTGGGGAGAAGGAGGGGACATTCAATACATACATGCTGCGCGATGTCTCGAGCTGCGCGAGGGGATGATGAGCGCTGGCATTCAGGAGTTCAGCAACCGGATGTCTGTCGTTCATCGGGGATGACATTAAATGTATTGGAGGGTGGAACCTTGCAGGACAGGAAGCTCGCGTTCCTACAAATCTTATCGCGACCGAGCTTTGCCGCTATCAAAATTGGGCCGTGCAGGGGCCGACTCCAACCAGAATGCCGGCTGCACGAGCTCTACAAAGCACGGCAGGCTCGGCCGTTACTCCGTACGTTCATCTCTCGGCTTTTTGCTTGGCAGGACCTCAAAATGGAAAAACATCACGCACGCTCGCCGAGTCCGGTGGCGCGCCCGCAGCACAAGTTTGCATCTTCCGCTCGGGAGAATGGACAAGGGGCAGCTGGGCATATCAAATAGAACTTGATATCGATACGTAAGGCGTCTCTATTGCCTTGACCATCTCAGTAGGTATTCTCCTTCCAATCTCTTGCCATCAACGGCTCCTCTCCCCTCTCCTCTCCTCTCCCCTCTCCTCTCCTCTCCCCCCTCCTCTCACGCGCCGGACTCAAAAGCCTCCCTCATCGACCATGCGGGAGCCACAGCGAGACACATGGTGCGTCCGGTATTGTGACGACCATCAAGTGGGGCGAATATGCTATCCCAAGGAAGCACACCGCAGCAGGTTGCCATGTTTGCTTGGTATCTCGGAGCAAGACCTCTCCTCACTTGTACATGGGATACCGAGAACCCTCGGGAGGCTGGGGCAGCTTCTTGTGCTCGTCCATGTATCTGCGGAGAACTGGTCAGCCTGCAATGTCCGCGATAGGCGAGGCCAGGTTCGCGTGCTCACTTTCGGATAGCAATCAGCGCAGCCTCGAGGCTCAGCGGGGACTCCTTTCCGCGGGGAGCCTTGGCAAGGTTGGCCGCGGTCAGCTCCCAGTCGCGGAGGACGCTGACGGCCTCAGGGGCGACGAGGCCGTTGGTGTTGTTGACGCCCGGGAGGTTGATCTGGCTCACAAAGTGAATGATCGGGGGCTCCTTGGGATACTTCGGGCCGCACTCCATCTTGAGCTCGTAGATTCGATTCTCGTGGTTACCCTGCGAAGACATGTTGGCCATCGGGTCTCCCGCGCGGCAGCCCTACGGGGGGGTAGGGCACCATTGCGACCATGACTTACGTGGGGAGGGCCCCAGATGGTGCCGCGCCAAAAGACTAGGTTGATGTCATCGGGATCCTCGAGGCCGTAGGAGCAAGCGCCTATGGAGAGAAGGTCAGCGTTGATGCTTGTAGGAAGCGGCGCGGCTGCCCCAGCGGGGCATGAGCCTGCGCTCGCGTGTGCCCAAGACCAGGGCCGAGGCATGGCCAAATGAAGTGTGGGACGGACTGACCCGCGCCCATGGCCTTTTCTCCCTTCTCGAGCTCCTCGAGGAGCTTAAAGTTGCGGGGGACTTCCGCGGCCGCCATGATGTGCGCGAGAGGCGATCGGAAGCGGTGGGCGGAACAGTGGGTTGAGAGTGCGATGAGAAGATAGGGCGCAAGGAAAAGAGATGGGCTCAGCGCTGTGACATCAAATGGGCGGTCATGGCGGGGGAGACGGGGACGGTCGAAGTTTCCATGGCGGGGCATATCGGGGCTGTAAGATAACACGATCGATACGTGTAAGAAATAGCTCTTTGTCCACGTAACATATTTGTCCAAGCTACAATGTCTCCAAATCGGCAGACCAATACCTCTAGATGGCCGCCGTCCACAGATCCCAGGCTCCGCGATAGCTCTCATTGTCCTGGTGAGCCTTCTTGGCCGCCCAATCTCTGCTCGACTCGATCCTCCTCGGCAGACTGGCCTCCTGCCTTAGACATTGAACCCCTGCCCCGATCACAAGGTGTCACCTTACGTAATCATAGCTATCGTGCTCAACTCCAAGCTGGCCGCTTCCTTAAGGTGAGCAGGCAGCGGGAAGCATCCACGGCGACATTTAGCTAGCGAAAGCTCAATACCCACCCCCCTGCTCCTGCCCTTAGCCCCCGGCATATAGCTTCCTGATGATCTGAGCCGAAAGGACGTCTTTCGACATGAGAATATGACGGCTCAACTTTTGGCTTCCGAGCTGAACAACCTCATCCAGGAGAGCAAGAGAAAACATAATGATCTTCGACAGGTACCCCGGCCCTCCCTGGCGCGCCTAGTTGGTCGAGCAAGCTAACCTGCTACAAGGCTGCCGAGAAGTCTCTCGAGGAGCTCAAGAGCCTGAAAGCCTCATCCGAGGCCCAAGTTGGCGCTGGTCTGTCCGCCCCGTGTCCTTGAGCCAAGGGGTTACTGTCGTCGTGGAATGCTAAGCTCATAAGGGGCACAGAACTCGCTCAGCGCATCAACTTCTCCAACCCCTTCATCATCGCCTGCGGGACTAAGAATGCAAAGTTCACCGGCATTGCCATCGTGTGCCTGCAACGGCTGATCGTGTCTCGGGCCTTGCCGAGATCGAAGCTGAATCAGGTGCTGGAGGCATTGCAGCAGGCCACCTCGGCTGGCCTCGACGTTCAGCTAAAAATCCTCCAGGCGCTTCCCTCCCTGCTATCCAACTATGCAGCCGATCTCAAGGGGGAGCTGTTGGTGACGGCGCTGAATATCTGCTTCATCCTGCAGTCCAGCAAGAATGCCATCGTCAACAACACCTCTGCAGCGACGCTGCAGCAGCTCGTCGTGTCCGTCTTCGACAAGGTGGTTGCCGAGGATAGTGAGCAGCTTCCTAAGAATGCTCCTGGTGTGTGAACTAGCCACTAACAGACCCAGCAGAATCGACCGCCAGCAGCCCTACAGTTGGAGAGGTGCCCGTACCAAATGCGACGGTTGCCCTCAAGGCGGCCGCCATGGATGCCTATCGCGTGCGTCACTTCTTACACTCTCACACCCTCTCCCTGCTTACCATCTCAGGTGTTCAATGACATCTGTCTCTTGACAGAGAACCAGCGGCCCGAATACCTCAGGTTCTCCGGCCTGCCTCAGACGTTTGGCCTCGAGCTGATCGAATCTGTCTTGACTAACCATTCGAGCATCTTCTCCTCTCACCCAGAGCAAGCGAATATCTTGCGTACGCGCGTGATGCCATTCGTCATCAGTGCTCTACGTGGCAGGCCTAATTTTGCTACTAGTGTGCGGCTCGTTCGCATCCTGTACACGCTGCTTCGTAGACATCTTTCGCTGCTCTCGGCCGAGGCGGGAGACGCCCTCGACATCTTGACTCAGCTGCTGGACCAGGATACAGCACTATGGAAGCGTTCTCTATGCATGGAAGTGTTTAGAGGTATCTTTTCAGAACCCGGCCTCCTCCGGCACATGTTCATGCTTTATGATGCCAAGGAAGGCGAGAAGAATATCCTCAAGACCCTCACCGCAACTTTCGTCAGGGTCAGCACGGAGAAACCAGCTGTCATCGGACTGGGCCACCAGTCCACAATCCCGGTAGCCAACCCATACGGCAGCGGGGGCACCAGCGACCAAGTGGTACTGGAAGCCAGTGGCGTCACGGGCATCATATCGGGTGCCGGCGACGCGGGCAATACCGGCATCAGCACGCAGTGGAGCACTATGCGTGTCCCATGCATCGACCAGCTCGACAAAACAGAGCCGCCTTCCATTCCCGACTCGTACATCTACAGTTTGACTCTTGCATGCATCACTTCTTTGTCTGAGGGCCTGGCGAAGTTCATCCTGCCCTTGACTGTACCCGGCGAGAGCCGTAGGAAACGGACTGCAAGGCAAGACTCTCTTCAGGACCTAGACTCACCGGGACCGGGACAGGAAAGATCGGAGACCCCGAGCGAGAGGACGCAGCTAGAGAGATCGTCGTCTTTCAAGAAAAACCCGGTCCCCATCAACCCGCTGATGCTCGAGAACCATCCGCTGCGAGAAGAGGTCAAGATATGTGCAGACTTCATCGACGAATGCTGGCCTGCGATTTTGGCTACCTGCTCGACCTTTCTTTTTGCTGCTCTAGACTCGGAGTACTATCATGGCCTCGTGCGAGCTTTCCAGAAGTTTGCTCATGTCGCAGGCCTTCTGCAGCTCAACACCCCTAGGGATGCCTTCCTGACTACCTTGGGCAAGGCTGCCGTGCCTCCGAATGTCTTCACCGCGTGTCTAAACTCGGGTGCCCTCCGCCCTACCACTCCCACGTCGGCTTCCGACTCGTCCAGTATCTTTGGCAATGCTAGAGGCCTTCTAAGCGTAGATAGTTTGGTGGGCCAGACGGCACAGCCCTCCGAGAAGCCGAGACAGTTGTCCGTCGATCCTGGCATCACGACTCTCAACACCCGGAACCTGCTCTGCTTGAGGGCCCTCCTCAACCTTGGCATCGCTCTGGGCCCCACTCTTGCCTCGTCCTGGAGAATCGTTCTAGAAACTCTCCAGCAAGCGGACTTTGTCTTGTTTTCCTCTGGCAAGGCTGGTGGAAGGACGCCCCTGGCTTCTAGGGGGCCTGACCAGCACGCAGAGCAAGAAGCCAATGTGCTGTTGAACAACTTCGCCACTGAGATACGCGCAGTCGAGACGGCCGCCTCGAGACTCTTCGAGAGCACCATAGACTTTCCAAATCCCGCCTTTGTCGAAGTGGTCACGTCGGTTTGCAACCTGCTAGAGAAGCCAACCGAGACCACGGAGCCAGAGAGCCAGCCACAGTCACCCGCTTCTGGCGGGATGCTCAAGACGCCCGTGGTTACCCACAAGAGAGCTCTCAGCATCTCTTCTGCGATTGCCGTCCCTAACCAAGAAGACCAATTTGCCTTGGCTAAACTTGGGGATCTTGCCTCTATCAATATTGATCGGCTGCTCTCGTACCCGCCTGACGTGTCTGGCTGGAACCCACTCACCGCCGAGCTCATCGGCACCTTGAGCTCAGCCGCTAACAAGGCACCGGTTAGAGCCCGTGCAGCCGAGACTTTGGTCCGCTTTCTCCAAGAAGCTGCCAGGACGGTAGCGTCTCAGCCGGAGGAGGCCCGCGGCGAGATCCAAACGCGTCTGCTCGAGTCGTTCCGAAAAGCGCTGCTTCCCTTGCAGACGGAAGACCGAGAGGTCTCCATCGCCATCCATGCTACGGACGTAGACATTCACAAAATCATACTGGAAGGCCTGAAGAATATCCTGGAGAATTGTGGAGAGACCCTGGTTAGCGGCTGGGATATCATCTTCGAGATCATTGACACCATCTTTGTCGACAGGAAGTTCGCCGAGGACGACGAGGCACAGTCCGACCAGCCGGTATTGCTAACTCGATCTGTCAAGCTTATCCGACCGTCCTTTGCTTCCTTGCAGCTCATCTGCTCCGACTTCCTCTCTTCGCTGCCCAACTCTTGCTTTCTCAACCTCGTTGACACCCTGTACAAGTTCTGTTCGCAGGATGACGAGCTCAACGTCGCGCTCACGGTATGTATCTTCCTTGACTTATGGTGCAGGACTAACCCGAGACAGACCGTTACCTTTTTCTGGGCCATTTCGGACTTCCTCTCCGGAAAGAGCAACTCTATGTCTATCACTAAAGCGATGGTTGGGGAGTCAGGGGACAAGGCGCTGGTAGATCTCGCGTCAGATCCCGCGCATCCGAGCTCGGGAGCCGCACTATGGATGCTTCTGCTTCTGCGGCTTTCGTCAGTCGCGACAGATCAGCGGTTAGAGTTGCGAAACAGTAAGTGCGGGGTGCTCTCTGCCATTAGCAACCTCTAATGCAAGTACAGGCGCCATACAGACTTTGATGCGGATCATCTCGGCCTACGGCGATAGCCTAAACCCCGAGGCGTGGTCCGTCTGTATCACCTCGGTCATCTTCAAGCTGCTCTCTTCCATCGAGAGCGAGCTGCGCCTCGTCATCGAGTCCGCTACCAGGAGCAAGGGCAAGGACGATTGGAAGGAGACTGCAATCGTAGTCATTCAAGGGGTCGCGGGGCTCTTCGCGTCCTATCTGAACGTGCTGACCACGCACAAAGGATTCCGATCCATGTGGGAGGAGCTTCTGGGACACCTCGCGACGATGCTGGACTTCCAGATTCTCGATATCAACGCTGCTGCCTACAGCGCTGTTCGAGACATACTCGCGAGGTGTTCGGAGCATGACAAGCCCAACTTCGGCAACGATGCCATCGATCTGGCCTGGGTTCTCTGGTCGCGGGGTGTTCCGGTCCCGAAGGATGGCAAGGAGGACAAGAATTCAGACAACCAGAAATGTCTGCTGGTCTGGGTGGAGGCACTGCTGGAGCTCTATCGCCTGATCGAGGACGAACTCAGCGTCGAGCGAGTCCGTCGCATGTTGACCCTGCTCCGAGACGCCATGCAGCATGCAACACCCGGGACCTACGCGAGCGACATCGAGTATGTGACGCCCCTGCAGGGACGAATCCTCGAGGTGTTCCGCATGGTGCGAACGGACATCCCGGGTGTGCCGTCTGTCATGATAATACAGGTTGCCGAGTTCGTCTCTCTGGCCTTCGACCAGGAGCGCGTCAACCAAGGTTCCGCGCAGAAGCGCACGTATGTGGCGATGTCCAAGGAGAGCATGTCGATCCTCCAGCACCTCACCATTCGAAATGCCGCTGAACCCGACATCTACGAGACCGGCGCCTTCGTGACCGCTCTGAAAGCGCTCGCCAAGCCGGTGCTCCTTAAGTACCAGTTCCCAGTCGTCACGAAACTGGTACAGCCGTGGAGGGAGGCAACCACGTGCGCGCTCGCGGTGCTGGAGGCTACCCTGCCGCACGTTCGCTCCATTAATCTGCCGCGGGCGACTGGTCAGAACATATGGCAGGTCATCGTCACAGCTGCGAACGGCATCATCAGCGCCGACTGCGACGCGTCGGCCGCGGGCGACAACATATTGGACGACCAAGATTTTGACATCGCATCCTTCCGGAAGTTGAGAGAGTTAATCATCCCAGCCCTGGGCGCCGACGTGATCCTGGATAAGACAAGGAAGGCGTATGCCGAAGGACTCTTCCGCACCTCCATCGTCCACACCCCGGCTCCAGCGGAGGCATCCGTCATCTATGGCAACAGCAGCGGCGACGGGGTCGGCTTGAGCGCGCTTTACAAGCAACGAAATGGTCGAACCATCGACCCGCCGCCCTCGAAGCGGAGCAAGATGAGCCTGGTCTGCCTGGATGAGCTCTTCTCCCTCGTCGCAGCGCACGATGAGGCTACCGCCGCGCCTATGATCCTCGTGCAGCCGCCAACGCCACGATTCGTTCGTCACACGCCCCTGCAACCCCCTGCTCTCGGCGAAGACTCGGCGGCCGACGCGAAGGCGGCTGAGACGGCCCACGCGCTTCACGTGCGTCTGGCTCGGACCACGGCGCCCTACTTGATACTGCGATGCGCCCTCTCTCTCCGGGCGTACATCGCGGACCAACCGCTCCGCGGAAGAATGCCACAGCCTCTATCACAGCGTGAGGAGCTAGCAAGAATCCTACGCTGTCTCGTCGACCTGCGCTCGGAGCCAGATGCCATCCCGGATGCGCCGAATGTCGACAGCGAAACGCGCAAGCACTTGCTCCGACTGTATCCGCTCCTGGTCGGCGCTGTACAGGTGGCCGGGACGGCGGGAGATGACAAGGTTCTGAGCCTAGTGAGGGAAGCCTTGGAGGTTGTCGGCGGAGAGATGGGAGTTTAAGTGTTTTCTTTTCATGTTGCTCTACAGGAGCGAGTCACAGTCGCTGGGCTTGTGGTGCAAGCATCAGCGTGGTCCATACCAGCACGATAGATATCGGAGAGGCTGCTTAGTACCCAGTAGCATTGGTTCTAGGTACCGGTATGCATCTGATGAGTCGTGAGAGATGATCAATGACAACAACCATTATTGAGTGGTTAATATGCCCTTCGCGCAAAACGCCCAGCTTTTGCCTGCCTGTAGTATATGACCGGCCATTCCATACATAGGGGAGAACATGTTGGTACAGCGACCCTCCTGAGCGGCTCGGCTCCCTTCCGCACATCTCACCTAGAGCTATAATCACCGCTGCACATCGCTCGTGGCACGATCAAAGTCCGCGACGATGGAGTCCTTGGGGGACCGGAGCTCGGGGGCCTCGGACTCGATGGCACCGCCCTTCTCCAGCATCTGACGGGCCACATTCTTGGCCTGCGCGTCGCCGACCTTCCCGTAGACGCTCATGGCGGTGGCGATCATGCCGCCGATGTCGCCCACGTTCCCGGGCACCACCACGGCGGTGCTCTCGCGCGCCAGCTTGGCGAACGCATCGACGTACTTCTCGGCCACGCTGAGGCTCACGGCGCCTTGCGCGGCGTCCTGGCCCTGCGCGATGCTGCGCGCCACGGCATCGATGCCCGCGGCGGTCGCCTTCGCCTTGAGCAGGATGGCCTCGGCCTCACCGCTGGCACGGTTGATGTTCTCGGCGCGCAGCGCCTCGGACGCCAGGATGACGCTCTGCTTCTTACCCTCGGCGATGTTGATGGCGCTCTGGCGCTGTCCCTCCGATTCGAGAATCTCGGCACGCTTGCTTCGCTCGGCCGTCACCTGCCGGTGCATGGCCTCGACGACCGGCTTGGGCGCGTGGATGTCCCGGATCTCGTACCGCAGGCAGGTCACGCCCCACGCCTGGGCGGCCTCGTTGATCGCCGCCGTGATGTTGATGTTAAGCGTCGACCGCTCCTTGAGGACGTGGTCCAGCGTCAGCTGGCCGATCTCGCTGCGCATCGTGGTCTGCGCCAGCTGGGAGATGGCGTACTCGGCATCCTCGACACCATAGCTGCCCGGGCACCGTCAGCGCAATGATTCGCGAATGGCGAGGCGCAATGCCTCGCTGTAGATGGGTGGGAGCCCTACCTCGCTTTGTAAGCGTCAAAAACTCTCGTGTACAGCACGCCGTCCAGCTCGAGCGTCACGTTGTCGGCCGTGATGGCGCTCTGGCTCGGGATCTCGATGGCCACTTCTTTGAGCGACTTGACGTAGGAGATGCGGTCGAGGAAGGGGATCAGGATGGCGAGGCCGGGCTGGAGGATGCGGTTGAACTTGCCCATGCGCTCGACGATCCAGGCCGTCTGCTGGGGCACGAAGCGGATGACGGTGTTGGCAGGCAGGGAGTGCTTCTGGAAGTAGGACGGGGGGATGCTGGATCCGCCGAAACCCATCATGCCGCCGCCCGAGGTGCTCGCGGGGGCCTGCTGCCGGACCGACTCGTGGAGGGCTCGTCGCTGGCGGAGCGCCGTCGTTGTCCCCGCCCATGCGAGCGCTCGCGTGGTCGTGAGTGCCGATACGGGTGCGGCGACGCCCCGCCGGAGGGCTGGCGCGAGGGCCGACTGTGCGATTCGGAGCGCCATGTCACATCTGCTGGGCCCCGGGGCTCGTCGTGGTCGAGGTGTGGGTTGTCCGGATTGAATGGTCGCAAAAGCCGGGAAGCCACGGCAAGCTGGAAGCTCTTGGAAGCTCGGGAAATTTCGTCAGTTGGCGGATTGGACCCGCTTTTCTTTCGCAAGTGCGGATGCCTGCGTAAAATACATTACTTCCGGACGTGTAAAGTACAGCCACTTTCAGGACGATGAGAGCTACAAAGGTCATCAAGGTGCCGGGATTGGGGTTGTATCCTAAGAACTGCTGGCTTCTTGACTGCTACGATAGGCTGCGTATAGAAAGACCCGTATGGAAAGGCCATAGGCCCGGTCACTCCACGTCATCCTCGGCATTGAATCGGACCACACAATCAGCTGCTTCGATTTGGCCATCCGCATTGGCTCATCGTTCTGCTGACTACCAAAGCTCTCGGCATTGATAAGAACATGAAATTTCGCGCGCAGTAATTGGCACCATGACTCTCAGGTATTCGTTCAGCTAGTATGCTGCTTGCTTCTGCGCTGCTTGGTCGCGGCTCTTACAGACAACCCAGATCCGGCCTCGAGAATACGGAGAAGCTGAAGAGGCCGCTTCATCGGGCGTTGCTAGTTGCTTCTGCCTTGGAGATGAATTTTCCAACGACCAAACTATCACATCGTCGCGACTATCTCCATAGCAAGTCGTCGTTAATGTCGAGCCTACGCAAGGTCCTAAGTTCTAGGGACCACACGGCATGCTCGCTCCCTCGCGTCCGGCTAACGAGACATTGTGCAGCTGCTAGGGGACTCTCTTCCCGCTCTCTTATACAGCTATTCTTTAATTTCAGGTGTCATGATAATATTTGACATTCAAATATCGCCCGCATTCAGGAGTGGGAGCGGGCATGTAAACAAACCCCTTGCACCGTGCAGCCTATGGGCAAAAATAGACGCTTGAGCGGGGTAACTAGGCGGCACAACAAGCTCCCCTCGCTTCGTTTCACATCACAGAATCCATCCGCGTAATCCGTAATCCAGGCTTCCCAGGGCCAGCGCATCGCATTCGAGCCGCTGGTTTCTCCATTGCAGAGCCAATGCCCCATCGACCCGGCGTATTCATCTCGGACGGGAGACGGGTGGTATCCACGCATTGGCGAACGATCAGCCCAAGGTAGCGTGAAAGCACGGACGAAGACTAAGACGATGGACGGTGACATGCAGCCTTGGCGGACCCGGAATCGCAGGAGCCGCCATCTGGATGCGGCATGGGACCCGTCCCTGCAGGACGAGGACACCGACGAGTACTGCTGGACCGGCCTGCAGCTCGCCTCCCGCGACGGCGACCTCGACAAGGTGAAGTCCTTGCTCGTTGAGGAGCCCGAGTCGCTCAACGCGCCACCTACGGGCTACTACGGCCAGACGGCCCTGCAGGCTGCCTGCATGCGAGGCCATGCGGACGTGGTCGAGGCCTTGATCGCCGCTGGTGCCGACGTCAACGCGCCAGGGGGCAACAACTACAATCGCAACGCCCTGCAGTTCGCCTGCAGTGCGGGGAACGTCCGCATCATCAAGATGCTCCTCGCGGCCGGCGCCGAGGTCAACGTCACGACCAAGGGCCGGCCGGTGGCCCGATACAACGGGAGGACAGCCCTGCAAGCAGCCGCCGAGGGCGGTCATCCGGAGGTCATCAAGCTGCTCCTGGAGCATGGCGCCGACGTCAATGCACCGGCGTCGCCGACGGCTGGCCGCACGGCGCTGCAGGGGGCAGTCTACGGCGACTTCGAAGGCGTGGTCAAGCTGCTCCTGGAGAACGGGGCGGACGTCAACGGGGCAGCGCCTAAGCAAAAAGGGGCCACGGCGCTGCAGAGCGCTTGCCAGCAGGAGAATATGGACCTCGTCGACCTGCTCCTCGCGCACGGCGCGGACGTCAACGCCCCGGGCAGCATGCTCCGCGGAGGAACGGCGCTCCACGCGGCCGCCGAGCGGGACAATGTCGACCTGGTGAGAAAGCTGCTGGCGGCCGGAGCAGACCCGAATGCCGGGGCGGGCTGGGGAAAGCAGACGGCCATGCAGAGCGCGTTCGTGCTGGGGCACATGGACATTGTCGAGATCCTCAAGGAAGCTGGCACAACAGGATCAATGAGCGGGGGCAGCATCCTATTTGACCGGTAGAACGAAATTCAACATCGTCTCAATTTGGTAGCATGCATGGCGACCAGACAAGGCACGCACCTAACACACTATGGAGGAGGCCCCTGTCTATACAATGCAGTCTAAACCTCGTCGGAACAAGACCGTAGAACAGAATAAAGTGAAATCTCTTGGTACACACAGCCAAATTCTCAACAAACTCTCAGGCTGTGACCTCCCAAGCAGTAAATCCCATGAAATCCCGATTCGTAATCATCCAGGCTGAACGGCGGCATTCATCTTGATGCCACAAGAAGGTAAAAGTGAGTTTGATGCGTGCACTGCATCCTTCTTAGGCCTCTTCGTCGGCGGAGGTCTCCGTGGGAGCAGCAGCGGCAGTGCTCGTTGCAGTGGCACCACCCCCACGACGGCCACCGGTCCTCGAGGCGGACCCGGACCCGGAGCCACGGGTCCTGGTTTGGAAACCGCTAGCACTGCCGCCGCCGTTGCCGTTGCCGCCTCCCCGCTGACCGTTTCCGGAGCCAGGGGCGCCGGTGGGCTGAGCACTGCCGGACACGCCCCCACATCCACCGTCTTGGGCGGTGGGGAAAGGAGCCTCTCCGAAACCGCCGCCAGTTCCCGAGGCACGGGGACTGGTGCCACCAGTGCCGCTCGGGCGGCTGAAGCTCCTAGTTCCGGTCGGGACGCCGGACCCGATACCCGAAGGGAGTGCCTCCTGAGGTGCACGTGCAAAGAACTGGATGCGTGCCGAAGCGACAGCAAGGAGGGTAATGGCGACAGCAGAGATCTTCATGTTGGTTGTGTAAAGGATGGTATTGCGATGTAGAACACGGCTTGTTGAGGAGACAACTTGTGTCTGGGAATACTCAGGAATGGAAGCGAGCTGTTAAGACGGAGGACCTTGGCCTGATGAAGAGAACGAGTGCCTGGCTCGGAAGTCTGGAATTGAAAGACTGGAAAGCACGCAATACACAAAGAGAGGAGAGGCGGTTGGATGGCGATGATGCGCTGGAGATAGAAGTTCGTATCTCTCGAGGACCAACAGAGGCTTTTTATCTACATCGCCAGCACCGCATCGACTGCCGGTAGCAGCGATACTTCGAATCCCAAAGCTTCTTACACACAGCCCATCATGCGATATGCCGATCCCATTAACGAAAGCTGTATAGGTGAGTCGCGGTCCACGTCGACTTCATCAAGGTGAATCTCTTGAATTCCCCACCTGCAATCCTATCGTTCTTAGCCAATCGCCCCCAGCCCCGGGAGGTGTGGGGGCCGGCAGGCAACTCAGATAACCTTATGGCAGGGTGACTAGGGGTCCGAACATGGACCACCCCTACCCAAGAGAGTCTTTAGTCGCTCTCTCACCCAATTTACCTCTGGCCCTGATGCCGACGGATCATGACGGGACCCGCACGCCAGGTTTGGGACATAAACATAAATGCGCCCATTGTGGAGCCAGGCAATCTGGGATAAACAATCCGTAAACTCAGGTCTCCACTCGATCAGAGGACCGAAAGCGTGACTTGATGCGCTAGCTGGAGGGGCGGCTATGTTAGGCATCCTAGCATACGCATAAATGGATAGGGGTAGCAATTCCCGCCATGCCTTTCGTCGGTTCGCCACAGAAGGTATGATTCTCGAGACTAAGCTAGTTCTTGAGCTGTGCTGGAGCCATCATTATCTCTATCAGCCAGTAGCTTCTCTCACCGAGAGAGAGAGTGATAGAGCGAAGAAAACACCTTTGCAAGTTCGCCGCTGCCTCGGCGTCGTGCCAGCAACATGTTCAAGGCGTGTGTGAGAGTCTGAGCGACAAAAATGATGGAGGCATTGCTACCAGAAAAGATGGGGCGCGGGGGTGTTTATACCAAGGACAGCTGATATACATCGTTGGTATATTATGAATCTTCTCCCTAGGCTATCTCAAAACGAGACAAACTAGTGTTGACTGAGATACTTGAAAATACTTCTGTCGAGAAAGATTTGGGCTTATGCAATGACAAACATGCTGCTAGCGATTGGGAGCCATGCGAGCTACATAAAACACACGCCGAATTATTCAGCCGCTCAGTCTTCAAACCTTTGTCAACGCTTTTTCTTCTTCTATATTTTTTTCTTTTTTCTCACGTTCATAGGGTAACCGTCTATAATCCGTCACTGCGAGGTCCCCGACGGTCTCAAGCACTGACCGGCAACCATCGGATGTGGCTGGTACCTGGGCCGACAATATTGGTCCCTCATGCCTATGTATGAAAAGTAACTAGCTGCATAGTTACAGCACAAAGTCCAATGTGGTCGGAGTTGGCCGGGCTTACATTGAGACAGGAGTAGATGTTCCGGCAAGTTTGCCCCTGGAGCTGCCATATGATATGCTTCTTATCCTTGAAGATGGCCAAATTGTGAAAGCCATTGCTCCCCTAATTGTTTGCCCATGTGTCAGAAAGGGTTCGGCCATATCCAGACTTCGATACTGTTCGCTGAGTCCGTTCACCCAGTCGTGGGACCGGCTTTCACGGCCCTTTTAGTAGCACCGCCCATAGTCGGAATGCCCTCGATTGAACCGAATCAAATCAAAAGCACAGTTGACGGCGCGATGACCAACCTTCCTGCTGTTCAAATAGTCGTAGCTGAGGTGGTCCTATTCCCTGCTGCAGAAGCAGCGACTAAAATTGGCGACATCGTCACTCAAACTTCGGTAGCCATGCCAACCGAGCAAAACGATCCAGCTCCGAAGTCCGAAATCCCCTCCTCGATAAAAAATTATTATATCGCTAATTATTCTAGGGTAAACGAGGATCTCATTTGGGAGCGACGTCTTGCGAGAGATGCGCCCGGAAACTCGGCCTAAGGTTGACCACTCTGGTGACCCAAAGGTCGTCGGAGATTCTGAGAAGATCGCAAATCGGTATCCAGATCAATAGATTGAGGAGGCATAGTCAGGATACCAACTGACTATATAAGTGAAAATTTTGCTCGTAGGGGGCTTGCTAATCTAAAAGTTGTACGTAGAAAAGTGCGCGCTGAGCAGCAAAGACCAGGAAGCTCTTGGTATCAGGCAGACAAAGTTCAGGAGCAGGAACTGTTCAAACATTGATAGAATGCTGCCTGCAGCGAGCATCACGTATGAAATTATATCGGGGCACCCATACCCTTCGCACATGGTAGAGATCTCCAAGAGTACGACATAATGCTACCGAGGACCGGGTTTGGAGAACGGAGGGCCGAGAAATGAACCCCAGGGAAATACGTAGCTTCTACTTATAGCACATACAACGATCCTACGTCCGAGGCAATCACTGCCTATGAAGACGGCTGTAAACTGCTCAACGTAGGTGCTCTTTCCAAACTAGAAATGAGGCAAGGTATGTGAATTCGAAAAATGACATGTGTGGCAACTTCTAGGAGTGTTTGCCTTCAAAACTACCTATCTGGTAAAGCAAATTGCTTCACTCCTCTATTACCATAGAACATAGAAGGAAATGCCAAGTAAATATTTGGGGGCAGGTATCAGTACTGCGAAGATATGCCGGTCATCTTCTAGACTAAGCTGGCTTTGACCACAATCCGCGATGACGTGTTCCGGCTTGGCGGTCACTGGAGCTGGCGACATAATCATTTTGGTCACAACAGTATAGGTGTAATATGAACACGTGTAGTAGCAAGCAGAAAGCCAAAGAGTCCAAATTGCAAGCCCAATCTCCTGGTGAAGAGAGTAATGTGTGCTAGGCGACCCTGCTCTCCTCAAGAGAGCCTTTGGGTATTGAGAGCGACTCACATTCTACTTTACCTAGCACTTGTCTCTCCCACCGTTGCTGGTTCCTAAAGCCTAATACAGCCGCTAATGTAGCTTCTAAGTTCGTCAACCTTTCAAACCTAGTTTCTGATAGATATATCCAAGCGGCATTTCCATTACTGCCGCTAGAAAGGTGTCTCATAGAACAAGTTATATGCTCATTTGTAGATCTCTCAGGGTACTTGCAAGGGACAAATTCGTCCTCTGACAATGATCTCTATTCTTACTGAAGGTCCTGCTGTTAGTGCCTTATCACCCTCCCGAGCTACTTCTTAAAGGAGGCGCCGAAGATGGATGAAAACGAGCATGGCTCCCACGAACACTTTCTGGCGCCACGCCTCTTCATTCAAGGCTAGATTATTCCTCGAATCTCCCGACACAGAGATTATATTGGTTTAAGTACAGAGCGTATAGCTGTGAGCCGCAACTTCCTATCAGCCCTCGAGCATGATATTTAAGCAAGGAAGGGTCTTGGGAAGCAGAGATAGAAGGGGTGAAGTTGGCAGGGTGGGAATATATTTATTCTGTCCCTACGTGACATACAGACATAAACCCAACTGTCTCTTTTTGAAGTTCGAGAGGTTGAGATGGGTAGTCAGCAATGATTTTCGGCACAATATGTTGATGGCTGATCAACTGCAGCTGCGAAGGTAGCTCGTGCTAAGAATGACGTGTGAGAGCTCTGCTTCGGAGTCTCTAGGTTAACAGCGCGATACGCTCTCGACACTCTATTCGTATTTCCTCAGGGTCTCGGCAGTACCTTGGGTGTATGAGGATATATCCAACAGGCTGACGTTACATTTAGCCGGTCGGTCATCGCTTGGCAGCCACCATCTAATATGCTAAAAGGTAAGCTTGGACCTCAATCCTCGAAGGAGTCGAGGGTGTGCGCAAGTTAAGCAACGGTCGGAAGGTCGCCCTTACACCATACTAGTCGGCATATCTCGCTGTCAAGTACAATGCACTATCAAGTCAAGGTAGCTTCCACGTTGAGGCTACCCACACGATAGCCATGAACGAGATTCTCGATTCGAAGGCCGTGAAGCCAATTGACATCAAGAATCCCGCCAAAATCTTCACGATCCCCTAGAACACCAAGCCTGGAACTTTCCATACAAACATTAATAACGGATTTTCGCCAATTGCTCGAGCGCGGTTTTCACGGCTCTCACAGTAGCAAGAGCCATAGGCGGAACACTCTATTTCTACCTCTTTGTTTTCGGTGCAGATCGCTCAGAAACTGCGGCTCGAACCCCGCAAAACGGTGTAGGCTTGTGATGGACTAGGACGAGCATCTTGGCTATGTTGACCGCTAGGAAGCATAGGCCGGCCCATACCAATTTTGACGTCGAGGTCGATGAAATGGATGGATCAACTCCTTGTTCAACTCCAGCTTGCCGTGGACATCCTTCTCGACGTAGGAAGATGCTCTGCTCCCTCGCTGCGTGGCATTGACAAGGGCCGGGCCTAGGCCCGCATTTGCCCTAGCGCTACGCCACCGCGCGCGCTGGCCTACTCCACGGGGCACCCGTCGTGGAGCCGGCTCGGCATTTCGCTATAAGGCCGAGCTGCCTGCAAGCCTTCTCCAGTCGCTTGGCTGGTCCGCGCGCGGGTGGCTTGTTCCTCGGCCGGGGGGGGGGGACAAAGGGAGGCGTTCGATAGATCGCTCATATCTCGATTCGCGCAAGGCACGAGCCTGATCCTATCCCGTATCCCAGGAATTGCGACCGCGCACGGTAAGGGGTGAGGTGGCCACGGCATCGACGGCGCGACGATGGCGAAATTGGTTGGCACCTCACGGGCACAATATCTATTCCCCGAGCACATAGGGTCCGAGAAGGAGGGATGCAACGTCGGACCCGATGGAGCGTGGCCGTCGGGCCGTCGCCCTGTCGACACGCCCTGGCGACAGGTTCTGGCCCATGGTAAGTGCATGTGATGGAACCAAAAAACCTACAACAGGTGGTATTCGGCTATGGGTGTGCATCTCGCTCCGCGCCTTGTCCTACGCTTGCACGGGTGCTTAGTCCGTCCTGCACGTTGCATTTTCGCCGACCAGACCAGGCCAGGGGGGGCGTGTGGTCCTTGGTGTGGTGTGGTGTGGTGGGGTACCCCTTGAACTTGGGGTAGGTCGAACGGGGGTGGAGGATTGTTTTCCTAGTTCTTTTGGTTCCCCCATTTTCTTGGTTACCCTGGGGGAAGGATCAGCTAGCTATCCTAGTTTCTGGCATCGGGAAATTGCTCAAACGCGAAAGTACTCGAAATTGGCAAAGGGTCACGCGCAAACTTTTATCAAGAGATTGTTTTGTTGAGAACAAGATGAAATTTGGTATTAGTGACCTCCGTGAAGGAGGTGCTGCGGTATCAAGTTCAGCTAGTTTATTATATACAGTTCCTTGAGCGTAATCGGGCCGTCAAGCCTACTACTCCACATCCGGTAGATGGTGAAAAGTGGGACACGACTGCCGAATAGCTCCTCTTCGCGCCCGCGCATGCGTGGGTAGCTTAGACGTGCTCGACACCAGCCTTCTCGACGTTGCCGACGGTGGAGGCGAAGGTGGTGGTCGGCACCCACTTGGCCGAGGTGCGGGGAGTGGTCTCCTCCATCATCTTGTCGACCTGCTCCAGGGACAGACCCTTGGTCTCGGGGACCAGGAACCAGGTGTAGACGAAGGCAGCCGTGCAGAGAGAGCCCCAGAGGAAGAAGACCGAGGACTTCATGTTGCCCTTGTTCTCACCGACCATGTAAGGCGTAATCACAGCTATTATGGTATTCCATAGCCTAGCCCCAGGCGCCCATTAGCTTCAAGAAAACGAGGTCGTGATGTTGGGAGGGTGTTTGTGGATGGTGGTGAGGAAAGGGGACAGAGGGCTTTCAGGGGCAGGGTTAGGGTTGGGTATGGGGCAGGAGACATACCAGTTGGAGGCGGTGGACAGAGCAACACCGCGCGAGCGGATGGGGAGAGGGAAAATCTCGCCAATGACGATCCAGGCACCGGGGCCCCAGGTGGAGGCGAAGAAGAAGATGAAGATGGCGATGAACGAGACCTGGGCGTTGACGGCGGAGAGGTTGTCGGCAATGCTGACAGGGTCGGCACCGTCGGGGACGGGGATGTTGTGGGTCTTGTTGAAGCCAACGGTGACACCGATGATGGCAACGAGGAACTGGCAGATCAGCATGCCCAGGGCGCCGTAGAGCAGGATGGTGCGGCGGCCGAAGCGCTCGACGGTCCAGAAGGAGAGCGGGGTCGAGAGCACGTTGACGAGGGTGAAGATGAGCGAGATGATGAACGGGTCATCGATGGCACCAGTCGACTGGAGGAAGGGAGTCGAGTAGTAGAAGATGAAGTTGACACCAGTCCACTGCTGCATCATCTGCATAGAGGTACCGAGGATGGTGCGGCGAAGGTTAGACTTGCCGGTCCAGAGGCTGCCGCTGAAGCAGTGGGCCCAGCTGCCGAACCAGGTGGTGTCGGGGATGATGGAGCGCTCGTACTCCTCGTTGGCGACGATCTCAGCGAGCTCGACCTGGATGTACTCGGAGTCGCTGGGCTGGCCACGCAGGCGGGACAGAGCCGAGGCAGCATCTGCGAGACGGCCCTTCTTGACGAAGTAACGGGGCGAGTCGGGCAGGAACATCAGACCACCACCGAGGATCAGAGCCCAGGGGATCTGGATGGAGATGGGGATGCGGAAGACGCTGGTGTCGGAGCGGTTCTTGGTGGCGTTGACGACAATCGAGGCAAGCATGATACCAATGGTGATGCAGAACTGGTATCCGGCGACGAGAGCACCACGGACCTTGCGGGGGCACTGGAGAGTAGCTGGTCAGCAAGGCAGCTCGTCATGATCCCTCGGCTGAGGGTATGGGGATCCAACTTACGATCTCAGACATGTACAGGATGACAATGGCGGACTCGAAGCCGACACCGACACCGGCGATCAGACGACCAGCGACGATGGTGCCGAGAGGGTCGGCACCAGCGGTGCCCAGGACCATCTGGATGATGACTCCGATGAGGTAGATGAGGCAGCCGAGGATGACGGTCCACTTGCGGCCGATGGCCTCGGCGACGTCACCACCGATGAGAGCTCCGAAGAAGGTACCGCAGGACAGGATCGAGACGATGAGGGACGAGTGGCTCTCGGACAGGGCCTTGGCCGTCTCGCCCTCGACGGCATGGATGAACATGGAGGAGCCGTTGACACCGTTGATGTAACCGGAGTCGTATCCGAAGAAGATACCACCGAACGACGCGAAAGCGCAGATCAGGTAGGCCTTCCAGGTGACGGGGGCCTCGATGCGCTCGACATCCTCAGTGACGGTGAGGTTGTGCTCGCCGATCTGGGCGGTCACGGGCTGGGCCTTGTTGTCGGCCATGGCGGTTGACAGACTCGTGCGTCTTGAGATCACTTGTCGTTCTTGTCTTTGGTATTAGAGGCAGCCTGAGACGGCGATATGAAGGGCAGACAGACACACGGGTAAAATCAAGAGAGAGGCAGAACGGGGGGGAAGGTCCAGGAATTTAAACAAACGGCTCGCTGGGTGAAAGTGAAGATCCGCGGCTTGGGACAGGGGTCCCGGGGTGACACGGATGGGACAGAACGACCCAGACCTCACTTTTTTTTTCACACACCCTTGCAGGCGTGTGTACTTTCGTACAATCTGTCGGCCCCGGGCTGTACGAAGTACACACGCGGCGAAGGAGGATCCCAAAAAATTCTTCCCCGGTCCCCAAGGTCCCAGATTCTGTCTCCAGACTGACCCCAACGCCCCCAGGCCCTTCCCCCCTCCCCTCCTCTCCCCAAGCTTCGTAGCCGACCCGGTCTCACTCACTCGCCACGTTAGCTGGGGGGGTTCCCAGCCTGGACCCGGGTTTGCTTCCCAAGACACTTCTTCTTCGACTCCTTCTACCGCCCTGAGACATGGGTAGAGCCGACGAAGGACCGCGTCCGATGCGTCGACCCATGCGCGAGACACGACTCGGCATGGCGTGAGTTGCCGTTCTAGGTAGAGCCGCAAGCCACCGAAGCCACACCTACTCCGGATCTCCAGGCCACCAGCGTTTCTCCACAATCGACAGCAGTGAGACGCCTCCCGGGCGGCCCCCCCCCCCCCCTCTAACCCCCCCTGGCCCAAGAGCTCCGTATGCCGCCCGGGGGAAAAGGGGGGGCACCCATGGGACAAAGCAGCACACACACCACACCAAGGGCCGAACAAGATGGGGAATGGGGTTTGCCCAGGGGGGTCCCCACAACTTGGCTCGACAGGCCTGGGGCCCAAATTGGCCGTTATTTCGCCGCGTCGAATGGGGTCCCCGGGGACGGTGGGACCGGCTCAGTTCTTCGAACTCAGGCAAGACGCCGCCTCCCCGAGGAGCAGCCAGGGCGCCGATTGGCAGGCGCCTTGAGCGGGGTGCCACCGGCATCCTTGCTCCCTCCCCCGCCGGTCGCCCCCCCAAGGCCAATGGCTAGGCGGATCTGACACTTGATCGTGGACATCGCCTGTGGGCTCCGTGGACCGTGCTCGGTCGTACTCAGCACCCTTCGGCGCTTCTCCTCGACGCGCTTGGCCGATGCTTGCCTCGCGGCCAGTGTAGCACGCCAGAGAAATCGGCCGAGCGCAGGGCCGCTGCCAGGCCTGGCGCAGGTTTTAGCGCCCAGCCCGACGGGCTCTTGCGGGAGTGTGACCAACAAACGGGGCCCCGTCCTTTTCCCATTTCCCACTTCCCACACGCCCAACAGGGCCTGCCCCCGTTCCCTCTGCGGCCGGATTGGGGCGTCCAGACACTTGTGAGCCGCGGACTCGACACACACCCCCCCTTCCCAACTCGCGAGCTTGCAGACTGGAGACAGCCTCCGATCACGAGGCGCCTCGAAAACGGCCCTGTTTGTATAGTCACCCATGAGTAACCATGCGCCAAGACACCGGGGTCCCGAAACCACTCGGCAACGCTTGAACAAGGACGCGAGGCCACATGCTACATACGTGCTGTCGGGACGATGGGCGAGCGCGCTATCACTCTAGATCCGGCCCGAAGGCGCGCAACCATGTGTAAATCGCGAATAGCCTCATCAATGCCATTCCATTGCATCCGACGTCCGTCCATGCGGATTGTCTCGCGCCCTTCCCCCCCTCCCTACCCACCTCCCCGCCCCTTCTTCGTCTGTACTTTCTTTTTTCCCCTCCCCGCCCGCCCCCATTCGCTCTACTCAGCTCTGGCGTTGGTTGTGCAGCAGCAAGGCGACGCAGATCCTCTTGATTGCGTCCTCCCAGCCCTTAGTCGCGTGTCACCAACGCACTCTGCTGGGAGATTGCACTCCTATTTAACCAAGGGCCCTCCCGCCGTCAACCCGTCGCCTCGCCTACGCTCAGGTACCGGACCTACGCCCCGGCAGGCTCTGGAGGGGCAGGGTCCGCTAACGGCGACGAACACTGCCTATATGGCGGTGCCGCGGGTTTAATATATCTCGTACCCGTACTGTACCAAAAGACCCTCGCATTCCCTTCGCCCTAATCCTGCCTCGCGCGGCTGCACGGAGCCGCCAATCCAGTGCTGCAGGCGTGCGTTGGACGGCCTAGGGAGGGCGCATCGGCCACGCTGACTGCGGCGAAGGATGGATTTTACGACCGTGACATACATATATATTCGCACCACACGCACGCGGCAGGTTTGTGAACAAAGAAGGGGTGCGAGGTACAGTAGGCAGTAATTGGGTTGGGGTATCATTGGTGCTGCAAGTAGTATGTACAGGATTTGCTCCCAATTGGTAGTGGCTCGCTTGGCGAGGTCCAGCCCAGGGGTCTGGGATTGTCCAACGGCGGCCTTTCTTTGTCTCTCGCCAACAAGCGAGTACCGCAAATCTGGTTCTGGCTCGTCCCGCGGGTTCCAGGCAAATTTCTAGCCGAGTCATGTGGCCGCGAGTGGGTAATCGAGGTACACAGCCAAGGCAAGGGGTCTCTCGTCAGAGCGCCTAGCAGAATTTTTGGGGTCCCTGCTTCGGCCGAATACGTAAAGCTGGGTAGAGGTAGACAAAGATCTCGTGGTTGCCCAGCGGGCTCCTCCGGCGCTTATCCTCGTGACACCCCGCCGTCTTGTGTCGGTGCATGTCGACCTCGGCTCAGAGCCTCTTTGCTCACGAGCGCGGGTCAGGAGACGCTTCAGACGCTTCATCTTGCCGCCACCGCCGTCCCAGCAACAGCCGTGAATGCCCGCCCGGCGCACCCGGTCTCTCTCCAGGCCCGAGTAGGCTTAGCCGACGAGCTCATAGTCCTCGTAGTCGCCGTAGCAGTAGTTTTGTTCGAGGACGGGGCAGTGGGGCCGAATGCTAGTGGACCACCGCCTCGGCGCGCGCCTCCAGGAAATTTGGCCGGTGGCTGACGCTGGGTCTTAGTCTTGTTCGGCTCTGCCAAGGCCGCCGGCCCGTCGGTTTGCTCCGCAAGTCGAGCGTCCTTGACGCGTTGTGTCCACTGGTACGATCTCTCTCGCATGTGCATCGTGAGATCATCGAGGCTGTCTTGCGAGACTCTTAGGTGTCCCTCGCGCGACTTGGTGAAGACGCCGAGCACCGTGACCGGCACTACCCAGACGCTTTGGATGTTGACCCACGACGCTTGTGGCTTTGGCATGCTCTTGCCCTCCTCCAGGTACAGCAATTTGCGGCTAGTGGATCGCTCGCTGCCTACGAAAGATCGGAAGTCCCTGCGGTCCTTGCGCCAGTGGGCTGGCTGGTTCCACGGGGCGAGGCCATTGAAATTCTCGGCGCTGTAAGCTGATACAGGGGTGATGAGTGCGTGGGTGGATTTTCCAGATCTACGCTCCAGTATGATGACTGGGTGGTTCGTCGCCTTGGGTGGCATGTAGCCAGAGTTGATCAGGGTTGTGAGCTCGGAGGAGTTGAAGGTCTCCCACCGCCTGAGGTACGCAATGTCGCCGGTCTTCCACCGGGCCATGTCACGCCTTTGCCAGCCACGGGGGTATGAAGAGGTCATCATTGTGTCGTCTATAGTAGGGAGCCGGAGCTTCTCGCTCTTGGTGTCTTGTTGCCAACAGGGTAGCTGGCTAAGATCTACTCAGCACACACTCTCGTGCTCTTGGTTCGTGATCAATGGTGGGTATGAAGATATTGGCAGTAGCCGTGATGTCAGGTGAATGAGTGTGATTTATTTTGCGGTGTCGCTGAGGACGGCGCTGACTCTGTTGAGATTTGGGTAGGCAGAGTTGTGGTATGGGGAGAGGATCTCTTGTTGTCAAGATGGACGACGAGGAAAGAGCAAGTGGGCATGTATGCATTTGCTGCGGATCATCTCCGATACCCGGGTGCATACAAGATTTTCCTGATGCAAGTACAATTTTTTTTTTTACTTTTTCTCTTTTAGCTCTCGTCAACTCTGATCTCCGGGCTCACCTAGGCATGCTCCCCGGTATGTTGAGAGTTTGGAGCACCGATTAAGCTCGAAGGGCCTCGGATTCCGGGGGCCGCGAATAGGAAGCTGGAGTTGTTTCTCCGGATGTGGACAGTTAAACCGCCCAATTACAAGCCCCCAGCTCTCGCTATATTAAACACATAAAAACCTTAATATGCATTGGTACTTAGTCTAGAAGTTAGATGCAATGGACAGCCTTAGATTCATCCCCGGTAATCCGCAGCCTAGAGACGACGCCGAGGACCCGAGAAGCTACCGAGCCCATGCCCTTCCATTCCTTTCCGCTCATATCCATGGGCTAGGTGCTGCAGATGAAGCTGTTCACGCGATCGTTGAACGCAGGCTCCTGGCAGTCCAGACCCGTCTCCCCGGGGCCGGCGTAGCCCTTGTCTCCCGTGCAGTCGGTGGTGCTGGGGTTCCCGTAGTTAGCTTCCCGTCCTCTATCCCAGCTGAGACCTGGCCCTTCAGCAGTGCGACTTACGTATAGAGGTCGCAGGAGGTGATGGCCGACGTGCAACAGGGAACATAGACAAACGTCACGTTGTTGACCAGCGGGGCGACATTTACATCAGGGAACGAGCTCCAGTTGTCTTAGTCGTCAGCACTTGGATTAGCCGCGGCGCTGAGACATTGACCCAGGGGAGGGTCGTGCAAATGGGACGAAACATACAGCAGATCCCAGGTTCCAGGTGCAGGGAAGCACATGCTCCCGCCCCGAAGGTCGGGATTGATTCATTGTCGCAGGGCTCCCAGGACTCATAGTGGGCATCCGTGCAAAAGGTCACACCAGGATCTTGCCTCTCGGCAACGCCAACGGCATCTGCGAGCACAGACGCCGTCATGGCCATCAGGCCGGTAAAAATAGCAATGTTTCTCATGGGTGGCGTTTGTGGTGAGTCTACTCAGAGTCGGATGAGAGGGTTTACGAGTTGATTGTCTTAACGCCCAGTACCCCCCTTCCACGCGCACTCGAATTAAATACTTTTTGGAACTGTTTATTCACCTAGGTCCTCGGGAAATCGTTTCCTTATACGTGAATGCCTATTTGAGTAAAAATGCGCAGACAGGAAACCCCTTTAGAAGATGGTTCCATTTTTCAAGGGGAATACGAGGTTGAGTCCTGCAAGCTACTGATATCGTATTAATTGACTTGCGAAGGAAGCCCAGCATATTTATCCCCGCTGGCGCCTGTGCTTCCGCCCACTAGTGAATGTGTGCAGTGGAGGTGCTGCGTGGCTTCTGCGAGGCCCAAGTTGCTATATTCTCGCCAGTTTGGAATTACGGTAAGAAACCGTCGAGACCTGCGCCGTATTCTTATGCTTCCAGCGCCAAGGCGGCGACGTTCCAATCATTTCGAATTGTAGATTAAACCACCGCAACAAATGCTGACCGCGCATAGCCGGGTCTGGACATACTGGCGGCCGGCATAATGCGAGGCTATTATCTAGGACTAGATAGGCATGCTGTCTGTTTCTCGGCTTTTTATGCCAGTGCTGCTAGCCCACGGAAAGGCTGGCTCCTTCTGACTGGAAGGGCTTAACGGGCCGACCTGCGGTACCAGGAGACCTCTACAATGCAGTGCTACGGCGCCCACATGCGCCACAGCAGAATCGGCCAATCGACACGGATAGTAACCATGTGTGATTGAGACAAGAGCTAATCATGGAAACTTCAGCCCGAAAACGCGGTGAACAGTTGGCTCTAGTAGTTTTACAGGTGGTAGTGAAAGTCCAACTCTCGATCGCCAGTGGTCACCTTCCTCGTGTCTTCAATCTCCCCCTTCGCGATCCTTGCCTTTTCGATGTTGCGCCGGCGAATATAGAGCCATTTGGCCAAGATGAGAAACTGTGAGACGCCGAGAGTGCCGACCGAGAACGCGTTCCCGAGCACGTACGGCGCGCTCCTGTATATCTGCCCGGCCACGATTCCGGCCGTGTTACCGATGGTCTGCTGGAGGCCGATGGCAGCTGCGCGGCGATAGTGCGGCGCCACGTTGACGTTCAGCCATGTGAGGTTGAGGCCAGGGCCGTTGTACACGGCGATAGCGCAAAGGAAGGTGCCAAAGAACTTGACGCCGTTGCTGGTCGGGCAGAGGATCAGGATGTAGCCGACAATGCCAAAGATGTTGGCGAAAGCGACGAAGGGGCCGCGAATGCACAGGCGATCCGAGATGAATGCGAACACCAGGAACACGAAGCCGCCAAGGAGGTAGACGGGAATGGTGAGGTACTGCGCCTGCAGGCTGGTGTAGCCCATGCTGGTGATAATGGAAGGCAAGAAGGTGGAGAAGCCGTATAGCAAGATATCTTGGCAGAACTGGATGGCCCCGCTGATGCATGGTTAGTTGGCACGCAATCCTCGAGAGGGGGTTAGCTGTAAACGCCACAAACGCACCTTAGATATAGCTTGGGATCCTTCAGCTCGATTCTGAACTCCTCCCAACTAAACTCCTCGCTGCCCATATACTGCGCCCTCTGCGCCGCTCGGACTCTCATCATCCTCTTCTCCTCCTCGTTCAGGAAGTAGGCATTAGAGGGATCGTTGGGCAGGCCAAACCAGATCACGGCCGCAATGACGATGCTGAAGATGCCCTCGATGATGTACACCCACCGCCATCCCGCATAGCCGCCGACGCCGTCCATCTTCAGGATGACGTAGGCCAGCAGGCCGCCGAAGGCCCCCGACAGAGCGGTGCACACGAAGAGATACGACACCCGCCTGGCCTGCTCCTCACGCTTGTATACCATGGTCAAGTACAGGTTGAGGCCGGGGAACAAGCCGCCCTCGCACGCGCCGAGCACCAGGCGCGCGGCATACAGGCCCGGCACGTTGGTGATGAAGCCCGAGAAGATGGTGGTGAGGGACCACACGATGCAGAGTCCAGTCAGCAGCAGGCGCGGGGTGAGCTTCTTGAGCAGTATGGCCCACGGCGTCTCGAAGGCGACGTAGGTGGCGTAGAAGATGGACACAGCCGTCGAGAACTCCTGGCTGGAAGCGCCGATGTCCCCTGGCATGCCGGCTACCTTGACGTTGCCGATGTTGCTCCGGTCGAGGAAGCATGACAGGTATACCAGCATGATGATCGGGACAAAGACTGCATCGAGCTTGAGGAGCAACCTCTTCTCGGCGGCGGGGTCCAGCGTCTCGAGGCCGAGCTGGCCCTGGGCTGACTCGCTGTCGCGCCCCTCCATGTCGGCCTTGGTCTTTTCTAACACCTGGCTTTCGACTTCGGCGGCGGGTTCTGAGGTAGCCATCTCGCAAAGCGATCTTGGTGCTGTGGTTCGCGTGCCTTGGGTCTAGGCAGGAGAAATAAAAGCTTGGTCCCTCAAGACGTTTGAACTACCCCAGCTTTGTGATGTTTATATGGAGAGAGTTGCCATTGCTAGCGATGGCTAGCGTCTGATAAGACGGTGAAGGCCCCCGATCCTCGTGCGATGTTGCTAGTCATTCGGCTTATCTTTTTGGGTGACCTTGTCTTGACTGGTGCTAGATTACCACGTCGGTGCGGGGAACAGGCCCTTGGGGTCGTGTTAGGCCAGGGGTGGTGAAATACGCGGCGATAAAGCGCTGGGCGGGAGGTCAGGGCCGATCGTCTCTCTCGGCCCAGCAAAGTGACCTCATGGCGAGGCTGATGCCAGGGTATGCGTTGAAGCGCAGGGGTCGACCGTTCTGATAGGGCGACGGCCACGCCATCGATCGGGCTTCATGAGCGACGGGTACTCTAAGGCTGCAGAGCGCTGTATAACACCGACCATCCCTCCCTTCGCCTTGGCTGCCTCGGCGCATTCTGGCGACGATCAAACATGGGCTGAACATGGCCTTCTTGCCCTTAGGTTCCTGCCCTTGTGGTTTGTCGCCAAAAGCCTACCTTAGACTCCCGCGCTGAGCGTTGTGGGGAGGAGCGACTAAGATGGCCCCCGCCTTGGCTCTGGCCCCACGCTGCCCAAGTCTAAGCAGTAGCGGCCTAGTGGGCCTTATCACCGAGCGAGCGATAACTCGCACACCCCGCTTTCCTCTCGGTGGCCATGCCCGGGTGAGCGATTGCCGTTGCGGCGTCCTGGTGCTACCTAAATCCGATCTCGCGAGGACCCGGGGCTGCCTTGGCTGCACATCGAACCGCACGCGCTGAATCCAGCAGAGGCTGAGCGGGAAAACGGGAGCGTAACGAAATGAAGCCGAAGCTGAACCAATATTGCATGAGGCATTGGATATCCAGCATCCCCCCGCATCGCCGCCGCCTTATGACGCAGCCTTGCTTGCGCGTGAGCAAGAGGAGGCAGCGGCTGAGGGCTGAGGTATCACTACACGGCCGGGACGTGCAGATATATGGCAGAGGGGGTTCAGCAGCCCTATATTGACCTCTCGAGCGCGGCTTGCTATACAGCGCTGTCTGTTCCTTGGCACTAACAAGACCTCCCCATGATGGCGGCTTCGGTCTCCCCTCCGGCGGACTCGTCCGCCTCCGAGTCCCCTGCTTTGCGACCGATCGCGTGAGTTTACTTGCAGCCAGAGTGATGGATCCCTTGCAACCCCCACTGACCCTTCCTGCGAATGCGTAGCTGCCTTCGCTGTCGCAACCGCCGGTCCTATTGCTCCAAGGAGAAGCCAAAGTGCTCACGATGCCGGAGCGGCAACTTCAAGTGCGTGTATGAGGAGTCGAGGAAGCTCCACATCAACGAGTCGTAGGTTTTCTGTATCATGTTTTCCTTGCCAGGTCTGACCAGCTAGATATCTGCGAAATCTTGAGGCTAAGGCCAAAGCATACGACGGTAAAGACATGCAATGGCAGGCAGACAGAGCTCGTGCTAATATTCTGATCCTAGAGTCTGTTTCCAAGTCCGGCCCATCGGCACCTATGCCCACCGGCGAGCCACGCGGCTATCCCCAAGAGAGGGACGACGAGTCCGAGGACGACAATGTCTTACTAGGGCCGTTCACGCAGCTGAGCATCCACCGGCCCTCGACCAACTTCAAAGGACCGGGATCGGCCGACATATTTCTACGCAGTGTAAGAAAACTATCCGGCATTTACGCGGATGACGGTACCTTGGATCTAAACCACATCTTCTACGACCCGGATGCGCTCCCCTCACGACGAGAAGGCGTCACAATCCGCGTGCGCCTCCCGCCCCGCGACGTGGCACGCCGTCTGTTTGCAGCGCAGTATACCTACATCGGAACCATCTTCGCCTTCACAACACCAGAGTTGTTCGACGAAGAGCTCACGATAGCCTACCGAGGGCCGCCTGATACGGCTGACAAGGAGGCGTGCTTGACGTACGCCAAAGTTTTGGTGATTCTCGCCTTCGGACAGCTGTACTCTGTGAACCAATGGATCGACTTCAAGGGGCCTCCCGGCTTCGAATACTTCGCCAATGCCCTGAAGCTTCTACCGGACCCCCACGAGGAAGGGTCGATCCTGTGCGTTGAGACGCTCGCCTTGACCGGCTACTTTATGCAAAACATGAACCGCCGCGATGCTGCATTCTTGTACGTGGGGATGGCCCTGCGCATGGCAATCTCCCTCGGCTTGCACCAGGAAGTGACTGCGCCAGCGGCGAACTCGGCCCAAGGGCACGTCCCTATGCTAGACGAGGGAGCTCGAGAGCACCGGCGCCGTGTCTGGTGGAGTGTCTACAGTCTCGATCGCATCTTATCGGCCAAGTCGGGAAACCCGCTTACGATCCAGGACGAGGACATTGGCGTGAGGCTCCCGTCTCGACTGCCGACGGAGGAGCAATACTGCCAGGCCGTGGTGCTTCGGCATTATACAGACCTTAGTCGAATACTGAGCGTCATCACCAAGGCCGTCTACACGAAGAGCAGCAACGCTCCAAAGTCGGGAAAGAGGCTGATGGCCTCCGTGCAGAACATCATCTTGTCACTCTCGAAGTGGAACCAAGAGCTACCCAATGAACTCCGCTTCGACCCGGTCAAGCTGAGCATCAGCCGCGAGTCGGTCTCCACGTTTGGTCACTATTATCAGTGCATCAACATGGTCGCCAGACCACTTTTCTACCACGTCGTACAGAAGCGACTCAAGGAGACTCGTGTGAACCCGGAGGCGAAGGAGCGGGAGTGGAAGGAGGGTCTATCGCAGACTACCGTCCGAGTGATCGAGATGTGCGTAAGCGCGGCGCAAGACACAATTCACATGTTCACTGTTGCTGCCCGGAGAGATCTCGTCGGTAAGTATTCTCTCGGGTGCTCTTGCACCGCTGTTGCTAATACTATATTTTCAAGCGACATACGGGTACATGGACACTGAGCACATTTTCTCGGCGGAGATCGTTCTGGTCATGTCTTGCATCGCCTTCCCTACGAACGAGTCGAGCATACTGGCGATGAGGACCGGCATGGAGCTGCTCCGAAGCTTGGCACAACGAGGGAACAGCCACATGGCGGCGCGGTACGACTTGCTAGAGCACCTCCGGTCGGTCGTTATGCCCGGGGAGGGGCCACCCAGTCCGCATACTCAACCTCTGACCACGTTTCCACATCCTTTCACTCCATCGGCACCAGCAATCCCCCAACCCTTGCTTACGGCGGAACTGGTCGCTGCTCAGGCGGCGATGCCGCCTCCAGAAGCCTCCCCGAGCCCTGCCACCGCTGCCGCGCCTGTTGAAAATAAGGGCATAGGACATGATGCTACACAAGGATTGCCGACCAACCCGGGCTTCTATGGAGCTGAGGTTCCGACATTCACCATGGTAGACGGTGGCCGTCTCGGAGAGCCTTTCTTCGACGAAAGCTCCAGCAATGGCATGGACTTCATGTTGTGGGAGGAAGGCTTTGCAAACGCAGCCACATTCGACGCGGGCTATGACATAACGCAGTGGACGCAAGACATGCACGCCGATACGAACAACAGTGGCCAAGGCATCCCCGACTAAAATGCCGACGCGTGTATATCGATGTATTTTAGACTTGTTTTGCCACCGATGGAAATACCTCATGATCCTGTAGATCCAAGACCATCATGTAGCTAGGTGCATGCCCGATGACCGTTCCGGGGATGTTTGCGCGCATCACGGCCTCTTGGGGAGTGACACCACACCCCCAGAAAACAGGGACGAGCTCGTCATCGTCCTTCGCTAGGAGGGTCTTGCCGTCCGCACGCAGCGGCGGCTCGCCCCATTCTGGCCTGGTGATATCCTGGATCCCAAGCTGCTCGAGCGCCTCCCAGCCCCAGGCAATAGGCTCACCGTGGGTAATCACATAGGGGCGCGTCAACTCGCGCACTCGCTCCACGTCTGCGGCACGATACGGCCGCATCGACACTAGGTAGTTGCTCCCGGTAAACACACCCGCCGGACACAAAGGGATCGAGGTGCGATATATGGGGTTGCTGCGCCGCAGCTCGACATACTGCGGCGGAAGACCTGCCTCCACCAGGGTCTCGTCAAAGCTGTAGGAGCAGCCCATCAGGAAACCGACATGGTCGGGCCGCCAAAGCGCCTCGACATCTACCGGGTCCTCAACGGGCGACTTGCCGTCCTTGTATACCCTGTAGCGCGGCGCGTCCTTGCGCAGGTCGATGTCGGCTGCGACTGCGAGCGGCTGCGTGTTGCCCGAGGGCCGCACGTGCGAGATGAGCGTGTCGTAGGAACCAGGATCGGCCGATTCGGCCAGGAGGGGACAGGGTACGGGGTTGCGCGCGCAGAGGAGGCGGAAGTCGTCGGCGTAGCGCTGCGGGAGGATGATCAGGTTGGCTTGGAGGTATGACGGGGCCAGCCCACCGGTCACCCCGGCGAAGGCGCCCGAGCGCGCGGCAAGGCGCACCTCCAGCCCGGTCTTGAAGGTAGACGCCATGGTGCTGGGAAGGGCTGGGATGGTTGGTGTTGCCAGCGTTAGCACTACGGATTACTCTAGGGCCTCCGGCGGTCTTCAGTGTTTGCATCTTGGCTCGCCACGGCCAAAGTAGGTCCGTTCTCCTCTCTTCTAGTGCTCGTCGGGGTGCACCAGCGTGGCTCACTGTGGATAGAGATGCTCGCCATCGAGGCTAGCCGGGGGTGCCTCCGGAACAGCCATGTGAGTACGGTGGGGGTGGAGGGAGCAGACGACGGGGACCCACCCCGATCTTGACGGATCCGGGGAAGAGCCCCACTTTTCCGAGCAAATGTTCCAGATAAGGGAGCTCGATCCTGGGGGAAATGTTATAACGTCTGAGCGACAGAAGGGTTTGTCGCAGGAACTCCATTCAACGTATCAGATATATAGAAAATCCCTTTCGAGCACGTATTATATCTCAGCGATATCGTCTTTCCCCTCGACTAGTACCTACTAGGACGAATCGGCGCCAACTTTCTAGAGAATTAATCAAGTGCACGACAGTCGCCCGAACGCGAGCCGAATGCCACTTTCCTCTAGAATCGGAGAATATGACGTATCATTCACTAGCGTCGCGGCCAGTTGTGGTATACTCGTTGTAAATAGAGGCACAGGTCGCATTTCTTGGCATTTTATACAGAATAGCTAAGGTACCTAGCATTCGCATGTCACTACCATGGCGGGTTGGTAGAAACGGCTGTGGTCTAGGCCGTCACGCTTTGATAGTGACTCCCACAAATAGAACAACGAGCAAAAGTGATCGTACGGCATCTAGAGTGCGAGTTTATTTAACACGGAACGCGCGTGAGCGAGTGCTGATATGAGAAACTCCGGGGTTGCCGCTGCTCGCTTCGGTTGGGCTGCTCATCCATCAGGACTGGGTCCTGTCGGTAAACGCGTGAGCACGATTCACCTACTCTGCGCGTTCTGATATGAATGGCGAATGAAGACGGCCGATCCGCTCGTCCAGTCCAGTATTTGGCTATGGGGCCCCGGAGGCTAAATGTGTCCGAGGTGTAGGTGTGTGGGTACTGGTTTAATATCGAACACCGGTACCTTGCCAATAAGAGCTACCCCTCAGTTGCTATTCTTGATGAAGTGCCACCCGCAGCCCAACTTCATCATCGCTAAGAGGGTCCATGTTTCATTGCAGGCGTGGAGAGCACTGGCCCACGATGCCGCTGTTACCATCGCGTTGCACACAGGGAGTTCGGAATAATTGCGGAGGACCCAGCTGCCTCGGATTATATATGTCGGGGCAGCTGATGCTCGTGAGACGAGAATATGACGCGAGATTAAAAGACAGGACCGCCGAACTCAACGTTTTGTGTGAAGCCCCCGTCGCCAAACTGCCGTCTGCGCACATCTCTAGGATCTCTTCATCACTCGCAGTCTCGAAACGCCAGCCGACGGCCTCCTCTCTAGATGAAACCGGTGGCGGTAACCGCCGTGGCGTGTCTCGCTTTGAGTGCAAATGGGACGGCTACGGCCCAACGGCGAGATAGCATAGCAGTGAGGATCAACTGGTTCAGGGAGGTTGCTTGTGCGACATCGAGTTTGGTAGGAGAAGGCTCCGCAACGCTCTCCGAGGTCCAGGCCGGGAAGTCGCTGGGCGATTGCGTCGCGGTAAATTCTACCAACCGACCCATGAAGAGCATCCGTGTCGAGGAGCTCCACAAGTCATGCACCGGTAAGTCCATCTTGCCATGTCGCTCTGCCGTCCAAGCGACCTAATGTTCCTAGTCACTATTTACACCGATGAGAGCTGTAGCGCTGGCGCGACCGCTGCCAAACAAGGGATTTGCGTTTCCAAGAAAACGGAATGGAGGAGTATCTCTATCGACAATTGCCCCAAGCCATGAGCCTGCGTACTTATGTCAAGGCATACCTGGTTGTGAAATGCCCGAGCTTAGCGGCAGCACATGAGCCGCTTCTTTACATAATAATTCAATATTCTGAGTAGTATACTTTCTTCCTAAACCTATCAATTTTTTACGAGGGAAATGTTGGCACTAGTCGAGAAGCTGACATGCCGAGCTCCGTCCGAGTTGCGCCATCTGGTTGCTGCGATACCCGTCCTGAGCACAGCCACTTTGATCCTACGAGGTCTTTCTATTGAATGGGCCTGTTGTCAGGTGCCTCAATCGAGCTACCGGAAGTGCGAGATGGGTACCTCCTCGTCGGGGCTATGGCGAGGGGAAGATAAGAAGTACACGCGGAAATTTTGTGCTGGGATCAAGTACTTTGGTAAGATTTACTTGCACTACTCATCTCTACGAAGCACTTGACCTGGCATTGTTACTATTACGGATGCTTAGCACTTCCAAAAGGAGCTTCATGATTCGACAGGAACTTCCACGTGAGATAGGATGACCATCCTTAGAGAAGGTAGCCAGCTGAGCAGCAACCCAGCCCTACCACAAGTTCACCGGGAAATTAGTGAGCGAATGGATAGCTTCGACTAGTTCTTATCGTGGCTTGAACACTTCCATCCTATCTATACGTAGACCTGTTCTCGTGCCACCGCTGCTTACTTGGAGCGTTGGTAAGCGCCCAACACTAATTAGGGTATGGAGCGTCATCATAATGGACCAACCATTCGCGAGGGCGAGGCTCTGGTCACTTATATAAGGTACCGGGACTGGGAAGCTATACATGACGGCAACTAGATCATCTTGGAAAAGGATACACCGATCACACAGCTTCCTGACACTCCACAATCGCAGCACTTCCAGAAAGCCATGTCGACCACCCTTCCACCAGCGCCAAAGTCCCAGGACGCCTTCGCCGACGCCCTCGCGAAAGCGGCACTAGCCCCACCTGCCAGCTCGGCGGACCTCCACGCCTTTGCCTCCTTTGTCGACGAGTTTTTCTTCCTGCTATTCATCCAGGCCGACGATGAGATCTTCGACACTGCCTTCGACAGGCTCGTCAGCCGGTCCGACGAAGAGGACGTCGACGACAACGGCGGCGCTAAGCTTACCTTTGGCGGGTTCAAGCGCCTGATTGCGAATCTTCGCAAAGCGCTGGGCAGCCGCCGCCTCATCTCGAGCAAGGTGCTGCTCTCGCCGACGCTGTCGACCGCCCATACGCCGGCTACCAGCACGGCGGGGCACACTGCCGTGTTCCAGGGAGTAGACGAGCGTGGAACCTTTGTTACGGTCAACGTCGTCGCCGTCGGAACGGTGGTGAATTTGAACGATGGCAAGGCACAGTTGGCGCTGGAGAAGATCGTCATTACTCGAAACCCTCTCATTTAGGCTGACGACCCTATTGTTATATCGGTCATGCATGTAGAATGCGTGGATCATCACTAGAAAACAAGCCAAGTAATCATTTTTTGTCACATTTCGCGTATATTGAACTAGCATAAGACACCTGATGAGTGCTAAAACTTCAATGAACATCATTCGCTACTGTGTATTGTGGGACGCGATGTAGCTGGTCGCCGCGACGGCTCCTCTCGCCCGTCCGCCAAAGACTGTTCTCTCTTCTTCCTCCAGGCGGCCCACATGACGGCAATCTCGACGTCTTTCTCGTGCTGCTCCGCGGGCATGTACACCCACTCATTCCGCTCCTTGATCCAGCTCCGATTGGGGATGTAAGCCTCGAGCAGGTAGTAGCTGTCCCGGTGGTAGGGAAAGTCGATGGTCGGTGGCCCGAGGCCGTTGAGAAAGGCATCCCTGCCGCCGTCGACATCAGCCTGCGTCATGGAGAAGCGAGAGCGGCGGTTGAACTTGTTTTGGGCATGCCGCTGGATGGATCGAGTAATGGAATCGAGGTGCCATTCCAGGATGGTGGCGTACGTGAGCGGGCTGTTGATGGCTTTGTACACCAGCCAGGCGTTACGCGCGATCAGCTGCACGTTCCACTCGGGAGACCCTCCACGCGGGATTATGGGGATCGGCTGGCCGACGTCGAGATTGTGCTGCCAGTAGTGGAAGTCGACGGCCAGGCAGAGGCAGTTCCACCGGTTCAAGCACGTCATGCAGGCGCAGACCAGTTCGTGGTCAGGCCGCTGGATGTGGTGGTAGTACTTTTGCGGCAGGTTGTGGCGCAGTGCCTGGTGGTGCGCCGGGTCGACGTTCTTTATCGGCGCCGGCAGGCGGAAGCACTTTTCAAGGCAGCCATAGCGGTACTCGATGATCTGCTGGGCGATGTGCGGCTCGTCTCCCCGGATGAACTGGTGAAGCGCCCGGTTGACATGGAGCAGGCGGATCAAGTCGGTGGGTCGTAGGTGAGATATAATAGAGAGCAGAAGCTCGTAGGGCAGATCGAGAAGACCCACGTCCCGATTAGAATTTGGCTTGGCTTTCTTCTGCAGCTTCTTCTTCTGGCGCTCGGTCCGCTTGGATTTGACCGTGAGCGACTCGGTGAGGTCTGCGAGAGGTTCCTGCGAGTCGTCGTCTTCGAACATGTGCACCATCTGCACCGTGGGACGAACGGCGCGTTCTTTCATGATCGCCGTCGGAGCCAACCTAAGCTGCTACGATGATAGCTGGTGTTTACTGTAGCATCCTAGAAAGGGACTGGGTGTTCTTTGGTCAGCGGATTGCAAAACGTTTTAACTCCGAGGTTGTTCAGACAGCGACCGAAGTCTGGTGTTTCGCTGAAGCCTCAGGTGGGGCATGGCAGCCTAGCTACAATATAGGGTTAGGGTTGGCCCCGCTTGACGTCAACATGCCCGCTAGCACCCCTGGCCAACCAGCGGCCTCCAATAGGTCATCCGTCGATTGACTTGCTGATTTGTTTCGGGCAATTGATAACTAGTTGAAATACTACGCGTAAAAATACAAGATAGGAGATGGTGAAGCCGGTGGTAGGTTCTCCTGCACCGGACCCTCGACATTGGGAAAACTCTATTGGTGTCGTCGCATCGTCGTGTAGCATTGGCGAGTTTTGAACCTCTCAGGCCATTGTGAGCTAGACGTCATCAGATTTCCTTGGATCGCAGACAGTGATGAATGGCGAGAAACCGCCTGGGTACAGTTAGCTTTATGGTCCTCTGCTAGACGGCAATGTGTAGCATAATTGGGGACATACCACTGAAGAAGAGCCGGCCCGTGAGGGCATCGTGTAGAACAGTCGTTGTACCTGGGAGCACCTCCCCGTCCCTGTCTTCGAGCACCTTCTCCCACTTGTACCCGCTATCAACACTGGGATCCCTGCGAATGCGCACCACGCCTGTGGGCGGCGTCGGGCCGAACGGCGCCTTTGTGGAAGCTAGCATTTTGGCGCCCTGCAGATGTATGGCTGCGTAGATGTCTCCGTTGGCATCTTCCGACAAGTTGTCAATGCCATAGAAGACACCAATGTCGGTTAGCTTGACTAGTGAGCCGTTCTTCTGAGGTTCGTAGACCTCAATTCCGCCTAGGCTTGAGCTAGGCACGTACAGCCGCCCGTCGCTATGCATGAGCAGCCCATTTGGGTAAGCAAGTCCCGGGGACACGACTCTGCAGTCCCCCGCGAAGGTGCAAAAGGTGACGTCTCCTTTGCCCAACATTGCTGCCATTCGAGCCAACTTGGAAGCAGGTCAGCAGAACTCTTGCAAGAGCTTGCAGCAAACACCATACCTCTCCGGTCTTGACCTTGCCATGGTCGTTTGTGAGATAAAATCCATCGTCACCCACTGCGGTAACTCGGTTCGGCGTCGCAATGTGCAAGTGAGCGACCGTACCCATATGGGCGAAGGAGACGTCGTCGCCGGAACGCCCTCTCCTCTCGAAGATCTCAATCGTGGCGTTGGTCCCGATGCGGGTTTGATCTGGTACATAAGTTCCGGTGGTGGGGTCAACGGAGGGTCCTGCGTTGACAACGAGCAGCCGGGAGTTCCCGCCTCCGAGCTGTGTCACCGCGAAGCCGTTGAGGGTGAAGTGGCCATCACCCACGGTGCCCGGGAAGTCCGGCGTCTTGACCTCCTGGAGAGTGATTGCGTCCGAGCCGCTGGCCAAGGCGGGCTGGTCGACGTTCAAGACCACGAAGCCGTCTCTCCGGGACCCGTAGGCAGAGAGGTTGTAGCGGTTTATGGAGGGATTCCACTGCGTCCTGCCCTCGACGTCCGCACAGGCGAGGTACAGTTCGCGAGTCGAGTCGGACAGCCACATGTCCTCGCAGCCGTGCAGGCGCGGATGGTCGATGCGGCGGCATTGGTACGGGAAGTCGGAAACGGGCTGCCGATGAGTGCCGAGTCCGTAGCCAAGCTGCACGAGCGTGATGAAACGCCGTACGGTGGGCAAGAGCTGGAGGCCAATTGCAAAGGCCACGACGGTCACGAGGGCCGCCTTCCCGAGGACCGCCATTCTGAAGATGCAAGTAAGTTGGATTGCCGGCTCACAGGGAACGTGAAAGATAGAAATTTACATTTGATACTTGGCACGGACGGAGCCTGTTTCTGAAGTGTACCTGGATCTCGTCCGTTCCAGGATGTAGCTACTAAGCTAAGCTTGTGAAGAGCGGTACCTCGGTAGCTTTGATCTCGTTTCCTCGCCAAGCTGTACCCACCGAGCTTGGTAAAAGCTCCCGAGATCGTCAGAACCCTCCGAACTCGTTAAAAACTCCCGAGCTCGTTATGAACCCCCCGGCCTCACCCCACAAATTGCCTCGGTTGTTATTTGACTATCTACGGGAATGTGGCAAGCCGACCCCATTAGGCCTAGGTCGGCGGCCGCTGAGGGCCCTGTCCTAGGTAATTAATCCGGGGCCTGAGTGTGTGCCGCCTGCATCTAACAGGCTGGAGCTGAGGCCACCGCAAACCAGCGAATAGCGGCCAGGCCTGGCTACCTACCTTAACTATAAGCCCCCTGGCAACTGCGTTTGTGTTGCAGACAAAGCTGAACTGAGAGCAGATGCGATGTTGCATTGGTCAAGCCTCTCTCCCCTCCTTAAAAAATATTCCCACAGCTAATTCCTTTGCTCTGGTTGCACTGCTACTTGTCTTCCGTTAGTTCACCCAAGCCAATTGAAGCTCGTTGTTAAGCTCAGAGGCAACGCAGATGCGACAGACTTGGTGTGCCAAAGTTCGCTGCCTAGCGACTCCCTAACTATCAAGGCATTACGCTATGGGCCAACCTCGAGACATATTAAATAGTCCTCTATATACAGCTTAATTGCGTCAAAGATTTACCGTATCAACGAAACTCACGGAAGCTGACTTGGCAGTCCACCACTGGCTAGGATTGTCACGTCCGCGATCGTCGAATTTAACCACTGCTGTTGCAACAGTTCATCCTGGGGTTAGGGAAAAAAAAATTAGATTTACTGCCTCCCCTCTCCCCGGCCTTTATGACGGAATATACGCAGCCGGCTTTCGAGCAAACCGGGCTTCCTAACACCCGTCGATACAACAAGCTGAGCGACGTAGGCTTCGAGGAGGCCTGTTGCTGACATGTCTCTAGACAGTGTGATCGGCCACGCTTGTGAGCTGGCTATAACCATGTCCTGTTCGTTTGGCGGAGAAGCCGAGTTCTTCTGGGTAGATCCCAAAGCCATGCTTTGGCCAATGTAGCGCAGGATCGAGAGAAGGAGAGTTGGTCTGTTTTGCCCTCTGCCCTGAGCATCCACTACAAGTGGTTTACAGCCCGGCGGTATCCGTCGTAGCAGACAGAGCACCTCTTTCCCTCTTTTCGTGTCGGTTCCGGTTTCTGTTTCCGATTAAATACGTAGCATTTTGAATTTTGTCCACGGCTTCTACGGGAGTGTGCCAGTTCGCCTCTAGCTTGACCTTGTTAAGATACACAAATCTAGTAAACTGGACATTGTCAACAGGGGCTGGAAAACAGGACTGGGTCGCTTGCTTCCACGGTTACTTGCCTAGATCTGGGCAGAGCCATCCAGGCCTAGGAGGACTAGCCACGCCGAGATTGCAACACGAGCCGGGCCAGGGTCAATACGCGCCCCCTTCTTTTCCGGCAAGTCAACCGTGAATAGATCGCAGCGCATGAAGCAGTTGCAGATTGAGACCCCAAAAGACACCGTCAGTATGACTTCAGCACGCCCCGAGGAGCTGGGCGGAAGATTGGTAGTGAGATACTGAGCGAGGTACTGGGCGAGTCAATGGGATAAGGAACTTGTGTACATTCAAGATTCAAGAGGACCGAGATAATTTGAGAAAGCATGAAAATCTGACCGAAGCTCACGCACGCCTTGGGGAACGTTGGAAGTAACGAACGTCCGTCTTGAGTGTACAGCCATTTCGAAGTGGCAAGTGGCCTGTGAAGTTGGTCCCACCTTGCCCATTAGTCCTACATCTGACAGGCTGAAAGATGAAGTAAACCATAGTTGGAGGCAAAGTTGAGCTGAGCAGACGCGAAGTTGCACTAGTTGAGCGAAGATACAAACCAGGCGAGTGTTCAACGTAGGCCGTGTCGCCAGTAGTTGTTCAAGATGAATCAACATGTTAAATGTTTAACTAGTTATTGCCATAAGTGCATCTAGCTTCTACGGGGCCGACCTCTCTATCCTAGAAGGCGGGCGCACTCCCCGCACCCGTTGCCCTGGTTCTCCGGGAGGTGCGGTCTGAACTGGAACATCTAGTGGTGGCGGCCTTGCCACTACTGCCTTAGCGTAGTGACGAGTTGGTTAATAGGCCACGGAATGCCGGCTACTGTGGGTCCGGAGCCACTCCGACCACTCTCGGAGTAGCCCCGGCGCGATACCTGCTTCTCTGCGGATAGAGCCTCAATTATATTCTCGCCGCGGAAGCTCCCCCTTCTCCATCTACGTAAACTAACCACTGCCAGCCTTCACTCCTGAGCCGCGCAGTCATCTTACGCCCCGACGAAAACTAGGCCGTGTGCACGCCGCGGGGACAGCCTACCTCTAGCCTCGTCCACGGTACGCTCCGGGGAACCATGAGCGAGATCGGACGCTCTGAGGGCCACGACCCAATTACGGTCGCCGAAATCAAGCAAATCGCCAAGAAGCGGCTCGACAAACAAGTATGGGACTACTACATCACCGGGGCCGACGAGCAGAAAACTGTTGCGCGCAACGAGGCCATCTATGATCAGTAAGCACAAGCAGACCCGGAGCCCGCTCCGACCCCAGTTGGCTGACCGGACTGCGCAGAATCCTGCTCCGCCCCCGCGTCCTGCGGGACGTCTCCGTCGTCGACACGTCAACCACGGTTTTCGGAAAGCGCTATGAATTCCCCATCGCCATCGCGCCGAGCGCCTACCAAAGGCTGGTCGGAGACGGCGGCGAGATTGACGTCTGCCGGGCTGCCCAGAAGATCGGGACGAACTACATCCTCTCGTCTAATGCGACCACCTCGATGGAGGACGTGATGAGCGCGGCCGGCCCTCGTAACAGCAGCTACCCAAGCGCTTGGTTTCAGCTGTACTTCCTCGGGTCTCGAGAGGTCTCCCAGCAGCTTATCCGCCGAGCAGAGAAGGCCGGGTACGAAGCGCTTGTCCTGACCGTGGATGCCCCGGTCCTCGGCAACCGGCTGCATGAAAGAACGACACCGCTCAAGCTGCCTCCCCATCTGTCCCGCGCGAACCTGACGACCGTGAAAGGAAGCGGGGCCTCCAAGGGCCGCTTGGTGCTCAACGCGAAGACCGCGTCCGAAGCGCGAGAGATCGCCGCGCAGCATGCCGATACACTCATCGACCGCACCTTGGTATGGGACGAGATCGTGCCCTGGATCCAGGCGCAGACGTCCCTCAAGCTTCTCGTGAAGGGCATCCTGACGGCTGAGGATGCGGCCAAGGCGGTCCAGGTCGGCATCGACGGAATAGTGGTGTCGAACCACGGAGGCCGCCAGCTGGATGGGGTCCCGTCGACGCTTGAGGCTCTCCCGGAAGTGGTGGAGGCTGTGCGCGGGAGGGTACCCGTCATCGTAGACGGGGGCATCACGCGGGGCAGCGACGCCTTTAAGGCGCTCGCGCTTGGGGCTGATCTGTGTCTGATCGGCCGCTCGGCACTGTGGGGGCTCGCCTACGATGGTCAGCGGGGTGTCGAGGCCGTCCTGAACATCCTCGAGCGGGAGCTGTCGCGGACCATGGCGTTGATGGGGGCAAACTCGATCAGCGAGATTTCGAAAGACATGCTCGGCCGAGCTAGGGGCGACGGGTTCGGCATTGCACGGCTCTAGGCTGCACGGTTACTGGTTATGATGTGCAGGCATACCGAGATACTCCGGCCTTAGGTGTTTAGTATTTCCCGTTCGGACCGGCACGTCGGGTCGAAGATGGACTGTCGGAGAGGCCCGAAGTGGCTGGTGGTACCGAGACTGAGCACAAATCTTGCAGATTCGCTATCCGTCCAATGAGGCAGAATAGTGCGACCTGTCCCACCAGACGGCACCGCCGGTACTTATTTGGTATGGCTAATATTTGACTCAAAGAGGCTGCCTATCCTCGTGATACAAAAGTGAGGCTTTTGTGCTGTTGCCTCCCCCGGGTGCTCGATGTCATCTAGTGTATCGTGCAGGCACTAGCTCCAACTCGCTGACTCTTTAAACTGGAGCAAACGAGTACGTGAGTTGTCTGCATCCGTATCTGGAAGAGTGGAATGACGCTGAGCCTTGTCGATTCAAAGAGGGAACGAGGGGCACTGCTCGCTCTGCATCCATCATGGGTCGGAAGGGTTCCGAGGCTGTCCTCATGTGCAGTTTACAGTAGCTATACCGGAAGGAACAGTGCTAGTTAGGAATAGAAGCAGCGTATGGTCAGCAGCACAAGGCGCAAGCCTCTTCCGACCAGGGCTACGGAATCCCCCCCCGCGGATTGCCGCTCGACTCAGTCGTGGCCCGACTTGTCAACCCGCCAGCCTAGACGTGTACTTTGTAGGCGCCAGCACATGCGCATGCAGGCCTGTAGGTAGCGACCACTCGATCGCTGGAGATCGTAGCCTGTGACCAAAAAGCCTCCTGGGACGCCTGGCACTGAGCAAAGCTCCGCGACCTTCTAGATCGATCGAGGGGGGAACGAGGCTCTTTTTTCAAGTACGCAAAGTGTCAAAACCAGTGATAGATGGGTTTGGGGTGACGCCCGTTTCGACGGGAGCCAATCAGAGGCCGTCCCGGCCCGTAGTTGGCGGGCACATGCAGGGGCTGAGGTGAGCTCGTCCCGTGTACGTGCAGATTCGGAGGCCGCCCATGGTAAGTGAGGCTGTGAGGCTTCGCTCCCGTAGGACTCCGACATGGCTTTTATCCCCCCCCCCATCCCCGAAGGACGCGCTTAGCCGGCAGTTTGCCCCGCGCTGCGCAATCTCTGGCCACCGTGGCTCAATCGTAGATCTGGCCGTCATCTTTTTTTTGCAAGGCGAACGGAACCGTCCCCGTGGTAACCCACGCGTTCCCGGGACCCTGCGCACCTGCTGCCTGTCCCGTCGCGCCGCCGCATGACACGTTGGTAACGGCTGGGGTGTACTTGTCTCCTTAAAGCCCGCAAAATCGAGGTAGCCCATATTAGTGCGAATCACGGGAGATTTCTTGTCAAAAAATGTATCTAGATTGAGGAGGACGCCTAGCATCTCCCTGGCTACGTGGATACTGCATAAGGCAGGTAGCTATGATTCAAACCAAATGTGCCGGAACGCCGTCGCTGGTATACCATCCAAATTTACAACCCTCCCATCCTCTCGTGTGAAACACCTGGGTAGCCTGAGAGTGCCGTCCTCTCTAGAACTCCGTCATGTTCGTTCGTAGTCGAGACAGACAAGCGCATGCTCTACCGCCGGTGCTGTTGGCCGGACGTTCCCTGGAGAGCGCTGTCGGTGCCTAAGTGGCGCCCCTATGCTACGCCTGGAAAAAATTGCTTTGAAATCGCCTTCACTGGAGCTGCATGCCATGGGACCCATACTCGACAAGGCCGTGGCAAACGCACAAAGGCAAGCCAGCGGCTGTGTCATGGGGAGCCAAGGTCGCCTGTGCGGCGATGCTCGTGGTGACGCGTCTCTTCAGAGCGGCAGTGGGGACCGAGTGAGGCCCTCGTTGTCCGACAGGTCGGAGACGGTGTCTTCACTGTCCCTGCGGCGGCTGGGCCTTCTCCACTGAGAACTCTTCAGGGTGAAGCGCTGCCGCTGTCCGGCCGACAGTTCCGAGGTCTTGATACGGGCATTAGCTCGGCACATCAATAGGGCGGTGAGACTACTCACGACTGGCTCGACATCGTCCTTGTTGAGGTAGATCATGTAGACATTGTGCCGCATCTCCACCCGGAAGGCACCAGATTTGCAAGCTTTGGCCAGCACCTGGCTAAGCTGCCTCTGGCTCACAAAGTTGGAGTGAACGCGGATGACGGCTCCATGAGGTTGCTTGTTGCGCGGGTCTCCGACTTCGACCCCGTCGGTGTCGCCTACCGCCGCCGCATTGGAGAACTGGGACATTCGAACTGTGCTGATGCGCTGGAGCTGGCTAGTCTACGCAAAGTCCGACGTGGCATGGGCGGTAATGTTTTATATATGTTGCTCTGCAATGACGTTGATAGCTAGGCCAAGACTGAGGGCTCCCGGATGCGCGGGGGTCGCGCGTCAGAGGGCATTTGCCTCTTATAGCGGTGTTCATTTCTGAGCGCATGATTACCCTGGCCTGGTACCCCAAGTCAGAGGAACGCCGTGCCCCGGAGTGGCTGCGCAGGGGGGAAAGGCTAGGACCAATTTTTGCGCAGTGGGGCGTAAATGCACCTTCTCAGGCTGCCTGGATCCATTCCGCCCTTACCCCCCCTTCCCCTTCCCTTTTCCTCAACCACCCTCTGGTACGACCTCAGCTGCATGTGCTGATTTCCAACACCGCCTAGTCCACTAAGGAAGCTTCCTTCGTCCGGCTTTTCGCAAAAAGGTGGGGTCAGAGGCCAACTCCGTACACACCTCAAGTACTTTGGATGCAAGACATGCAAGGTACCCCTCAGGTACCGCTACCACAAGGTACTTGTGCACATGCACTCCTAACGCCACTTCCGCACCGGTCTTCTGGTTCCAATACACCAACTGTACATCGCACTACGTATGTATGCAACGCTGCCGCAAGGCCAATTTCGGTCTCAAACTTGGTCACCCTCTAACCGCTCTCCTGCACCCCTTGAATTGCCGAACCGTACCTCAGCTCCAACCAAGCGACTCAAACGATGCAAGCTAGATACTTCTTCCAGAGGTCTCGTATTACTAGACCCCTGTTTCCCTAGCTACAGCTTCAGCAAGCCTCGACCGGGCCGAAGCCTCAATCTCGGCCGGGTGTGGACCGTCCACGAATACCCGCAAAGCGAAGTGCCGGGCGGCCTCGCCCACGAGCAACGTGGTACTCCTGGAGAGGACTCCCAGGGGGCAAACTTCCACCAACCCAGGTTGGCAATGCGAGATGCATTGCCCGCCCCGCACAAACGCGACATCGCCTTGCTTTTTGGCCCAACCTAACCTGGCTGCCACCTAAGCGGGCGGCGTTGGGCAGCGCAAGTCTTATGAGACCCTCGGAGCGTGGCCTAGACTGAGGCGGCGCTGAAGCCTCCAACCGGGGTGTCTATTGTCCCAAAGCAGAGGGCGATAAGCTTGGATCAGCGAAGGACCGATTCCTTGTCGCTTTGCTCTCTCACGGCCAGCAGCGCATCGATATGTCGCTTCCACGCTGCGGTGTACGAGCATAGGACTCTTCCGCTCTACTTGAGCTGTTGCCTTACATATGTGCCGTGAAATCGGCTTTGAAAGCTCCCTGTCTCTTGTCCAACTCTTTCTTGCCAAGCGGCGTTTACTGGTCATATGTGAAGTGCCGTATTCCTCCAAGACTGGCGAGAGCGGCAACGCCGGAAACTATCGCTCGAAGGAATTACCGTCTCGTATTCCTGTTCTAGCTCGTAATCCAGAGTCATGTTGAGCGGCACCATCATACACGCGTGGAAATTTGCCACCATAACAATTCCCAGCGAGGTAACAGTAATGAGCTGCCAGTTGGGATGGTGGATAGACTCTTAGCCATACACGCAGACTGAGGACTGGCAGATAGTTCTATGGTGGGTTCGCCTCTTACATCTTCTCCTATCATTGATCTCCTATCATGGTGCAGATTCTCCTTTCTTCGAAAGATGGGACTACGCCAGGCAACACATGCTACTTGATGTTTTGTAGCAGCGGTAAATGTCGTTTCATTGCTTGACTGTGCACTTGTGTGCGGCCATCTTTTACGAGCGGTAATAAAGCCATTCTTTCCCTTCTTGTCTTTTCAGTATCTGTCACGGTACGTGAAGTAGCGGTTGTAGGTTGACAAGGCCACTAGCAGCCATTCAGCGCTTGACTGCACAGCGTTTGACTGCACAGCGTTTCACTTTTGTGGTGCTTGACTCAGTGTACTAATGATGTACCCTTACAATATCTAAAACAACTTGGGAGGTCAAGTTCTCCGTCGGGCCTATGGGTGGGCAAGTAGAAGAGAAAGGCATGAGCACTGGAGTAACAGGCACTGGTATAGGCACGCATCTATGCTGTTACAGTCCGGATAGCCTTCACTGCTCTGTAGTGAATCTGAGTAGCAATGCTCCCAGTGGACGAGTATATGATATAGACAATGGGTGTAAAAGGCCTAGGCTCTTAGTGTCAGCAAGGAAGAAGGGCTATTCTACCCATACGAGCAGGCAGTGACGCCTATGAGCCATGCCTGCCCTAAAGCTGGCGGTCCGTGGCGCCTAGGCTGCCAGGGATAGTTATCTCACATATACCACATGCTCATTTTCGCTATCAAAGATTACTCACTAGCTAAGCCATAATCTGCAATGACTACTCGGCACTAAATTTGTAGCATGTTGACTCATGATCAAAAGTTAGAGGACGGGAGGCCTGATTCTCAGCTGCGGAGTTCGTGATCCTCGATTGGGAGATGCCTCCCGATGCGTCAGGACTGGCCTGCAGACGATGGATATCATGTTCTTAGATTGTTCAAGAATACCCTGGCTGGCTTTTCCGATCCCAACTCTCGATGGGTCTGCTATCCTATATCATGCTGCTGTCACAGTACCACCCGGCGGCAAAGAAGAGCAAGGGCTTGGCTGGCACTTATCTACATTTGAGAGAAAGGAATATGGACTATGTCCATGCCCAGGAGATGATTTCAAGGCCCGATTTGGCCTTATTATGGGCGTTATCACTGCCCTTTCTCGTCACTCGCTAAGTGTCACTCGGCTCTTATACACAACTAAAGAATACTATGCTCACTCGCAACGAATTCAAGGCCTAGCATATGCAGTTTACTTGGCAATCGCGGTGTCATGAACTAGTTTCACGTTATGTCGTGGAGAGGAAGGAGAGAAACTGGTAATCTATCCCACGGAGGACCGGACGAGGGGCAGCCATGACCCTAGCTTTCTATGCAGTATATCGGTGCAGGCCATCTGGCTCTAGAGTTCTCCCTGGATTGCTCGTGAATAATCCACCAAGAGATATCGCTTTCTAATGGGTCTTGGTAGGACCTCTGGCCACCTTGGCAGGGTGGATGAAATCGAAGGGCGATCGTCAACCCATGCGCTATCGGCGGTGAGTGGTGTTGAGCCACTCTGAAAGAAATGCTTTGGTGAGGTCTCCAGCCTTCGAGGGCTTGGTCTTGGCTGTGGAGGAGATGGCGCACTGGGCTGGCTGGGCTGGGCAAGGGTCATATTTAAACTGTTGACAGCTTTCGACACTTTGATGCACGGCCTCCCGCCCGTGGCAGGGCAGTGCCTTGCGCTTCAGTGGATCGTCGGGTGTGCGCAGCGGCTGTGATAGGCTCCCGCCGGGCAGGTACTGGAGCCGAGGGCGGCCCTGCCCGTTTACTAGCCGCTGTGGAGTCCAGAAGCTTGGGGAACGCCCCTCCAGCCCTTGACCAATGCGGGGGACGGATAATAGGTCTGCCAAAGGTTGACAGACACGGGCGGAGGAACAAAAGTCTTCCTCTCTCCCCCTGCAGCGTTTCCTCCCCGTCTCATGGTCCATGTGTCGCGTTTGATCCAGACTGCACAAAGCGGCGTCGCTAGGCCGGGTCGAAGCCGGGCTATTGGATCACCTGGCAAGCCTGGGTGCTCGGGGCTGGGCCCCTATCCTGCGCTACGCTCGTCTCTTTGCCGTTACAGGCCCCGAGGGGCGCATATGTGGGTCTATTGTTTGTCGCCGGCGCCTGGATTGGCCGTGGGGCCGGTGGGGAGGGCGCCAATCTCGACCCCAATTGTCTCCCGTCCCATGTCGTAGCCTTTCCTGTCAGCGCCCACGATTGGCCGCGAGAGGGGCAGCTGAGGCGCCACCGCCGTACTGGAGGGGGGGCACAGTTCCTCCTGTCCCGGCCGTCCCTCAGTAATGCTTCGATTGGGCAATGGAGCCAGATCGTCAGACGCACCCGGCCGGTGTCGAGCGTGCTCCGGGGGGGGAGAGGGGGTTTGGATCGAACGACTGCACGCAATGCGGGATCCTCGACCTACGCTCGACGGTCGATGCACTGCAATTTATGTCCCGTTGTGCTATTTGCTACCCCGGGGACGGAGGGCTGCATCGCCCTCCTTGGCGCCCCGAGGTGTCTGCACCTACTCCGCGAGGTCGGTCGTGTTGGGTCCTCCCGTCCTCCCGTATCGGGAAGAGGAGGCTGAAGGATTGTGAGCCTCCTCTTACCCCGTCAGTCTGATCCAACCCACACAACTTCCAGGGGGGCCCACCCCCTCGTGGCGGGCTGCTGCATAGGACCCAGGACATCTAGGCGGCACTATTTATCAGCGATCTTAAGGAAAACCCCGCCCGTGCTGGCTTCTCGCGACCTTGTTTTTCGGCTTACATCCTGCCCTTTACTGACTCTGGTGACTGCTGCGACGTCGACATCCGACAAGCCTGTCGAAGTATATCATTATTTTATCCCCTCGCTGCGACCACTGTGGAGACCGCAAAGCTGCCGACCGTCGATAGCCTCTGCGCCAGCACCCTGAATCCATGTTGCCGGCCCGCTGTAGCGCGTGCGCACACGCATCGGTCGCAGATGGCTTCTAGCGACCGAACTTCCAAGAGCCATCTGGCGTCCCCAGCGCCGTCGGCCGCTCCCCCCGCCGGTGCGCCCCAAAGCGCTATGTTGCAGGCATATTCCAACTATCTCCAGCCTCCGCACCGCAATCTTGGTAAGTGGCTCTTGCATTCGAGCGACGCTCTACTCCTCGCGCATTCGTGGGGTTTTTGGCTCACGATTCGCCACCCACAGACGTGCCGCGACCGCACCCCAACCACCACGACCTGACAGCCCTGGGTCGCAATGAGTTTCCCGTACCTGGGCCTGAAGAAGAGCCTTCGCCCAAGCCTATCCCGGCCAAGGAAGCTGCTGCCCTGCGACCGAGGAGCCCGAGCCTGTTTGTCGACCCGCCGGAAGCAGAAGGCACCCGCCGAGAGGTCAACGACGACGACTACAAGGGCGGCGCAATTTCGGGCTCAGAGAGCGAGCACTCGGACAATTTCGCCGAGGTCGAATTCACTAGTATTAAAACGATCGGCGACGGCGGGCTCGGCACATGGGAACCACACCACAGCAGGCACCCCCACGACTCGAGTTCAGAGACACCGCTCCCCGAGGTGGTCCAAACTGCCAACGACGAGATTCCAACTCCTCCAGAGGCGGCCGCCGCGGCGGAACTCGTGAGAGCCGACTCCACCAATGTCGTCTTCGGGACGGGCACGAGTTTCCCCAATGCGCGAGGAAACAACCCGGGAAACCCTGAAAGACTGGCCAAGACCTTCGACGCCGACCTCGACGCCGAACTCCAGGAAATCCTCGAGAACGGCCTGCGCGATGCATGCCGGACGTCTGAGTTCAGCCAGACCGAGTTCCTGCCGCTGGGCGAGCTTTGCTACATTCTCAGCAGGGCGAAGATTCTGGGGCTGCTCGCACAAACCTTCCCGAAGTGGGACCAGAAGCAGCTCGAGGCGGCCACTGACAGCATCTGTGGCTCTGCCGTGCCAAGCACTGGCCGGCGTAAGCTCCTTGCCATCTTGGTCTTGATGGACAAGGTCGACACTATCGACTACTTTATCAAGGCTGAGGTGCTCGATATCCACTTGCCCCTCGACGTGGTATCGGTAAGTCGGCGCCGGTGGAGTTTATGCAAGAGAGGCGACGACACCCCCCGTGGCGCACTGCGCAGCATCGGATGGACTCGGCTTATCTCGCAGACCTTCCGGATGACGCAGGCGCTTATGATGGTTTCTTACTTTAACCTTCCGCCGAACGAGATCTACTACTACAAGCTCGGCCAAGAATTCACCTTGCCCTTTATACATTATAAGCAAGCACACCAAGGCGGCTTCGGACGGGTATGGAAGGTACGGATCCATAGATCGCATCACAATTATAGGCACCATGAGGTAAGTCGCCATTCCCATCAGTGAGCATTGTCGTGAGCTGCACCTAACGTTCTTCCGCAGCACCTCAAAGACGACAACCCCTTCTTTGCGCTCAAGGCCATCGACTCGCCAGATCCCGAGTTCTTCAAAAAGGAGGTCGAGGTCCTGCAGAGGTTTAGCGGCGCCAACAATCCCAACCCCCATCTGATCCGCCTCCTTCTCGCCTTCCGCTTCCGCGATACCCACTATCTCCTCTTCCCTTGGGCGGACGGCAACCTCAGGGAATTCTGGAGCCGCCATCCGAACCCCGTCATCAACTGGAGGCGCTCGCGCTGGGTCATCAAGCAGTGCCACGGCATCGCGAAGGGCCTCCAGAAGATCCATCACGTCAAGTCGAATTCGTTCCCGGAGCAGGGCGACTACGACGGCAAAGACTGGGGCCGGCACGGGGATATAAAGCCTGAGAACATTTTGTATTTTGACGAGGACGACCAGCGCCTCGTCATTTCCGATTTTGGCCTCTCGCGCTACCACTCGTACCGCTCCAAGACGCGGGACCCGAACGAGACGCTCGAGGGGTTCTCGCCCACCTATCGGCCCCCGGAGTGCGACACGCACGGCCTCATCTCGCCGCGCTACGACGTCTGGGCGCTAGGATGCGTCTTCATCGAGTTGCTCTCCTGGTTCATCCTCGGCAATAGCTCCACGTACGGGACCTTCAGCAAGGCGCGAATCCGGGACGAGGGGCTTCGGTCGATCGGCCGGCTCCGCGAGGACAAGTTCTTCAAAGTCCTCCCGGACGAAAGCAACTTCCGGGGCATCGCCATTGTCAAGCCGTCGGTTGTCAAGGTAGGTAACTCTTCGTGCTGCGAACTGTTGCGACGTAGACATCCAGTACCTTTGGCTAACCGTCAATAGTGGATCTGGAGACTTCACTCCCACGAGAAGTGCCCCAAGTTCGTCCACGAGTTCCTGGACTTGATCGAAGAGCACCTCCTCTTGGTGGACTCAAATAAGCGATGGGAATGTGCAAATATCGTTGCGGAACTGAACCGGATACGTCTTCAGTGCGAGGAATCCGAAGAATACTCTGTCCGAGGCGCTGCAAGGCAACACGACCAAAGCCTGGATAGGGTTAGCGTTGCCGACGAAGAAGAAGCTATCGATGTATGTCTCCCATTTCTGTGCAACCCCCCGATGCGAACTGACAGAATCCATCCAGGTATCCGACGACGACGAAGACCTCGAAGTTTACGAGTTCAACGAGCCCGGGCCCGGACTCCCCGCCACTATAGAGGAACTCACCCCGAGCGACGACAGCGCGTACCACGACGGCTGGAGCGGAGACGTGACGCCTGAAGCGCTCGAAGCGTCCGGCCTGAGTGAGGACAACGACGTGGACGAGGCGCCGCTCGACGGGGAGCTAGCCCACATCACGGCGGGCATCATCAAGAACGACTCGTCCATGTCGAAGCTGGACACAGCCGATGAGGAACTAGACGGTTACGAGGCAGACGGTTACGAGGCAGACGGCTACGAGGCCGACGGCTACGAGGCCGACGACGGTAGCGACGTGAGGCGGCGGAGCCGCGAGGCTGTCCCCGAGGGTAAGACTGCCCGGCGGTCTATAGACGGGAGAAAAGCCCCTGCACTGGTCCATGGAGTCACCACCGACACCCTGCTGACGACCCAAGGCTCACATGACGCCGGCCGCGTCTACTCGGCCGACACCACACCCCCGGTCACGAGCCCCTCGTCCCGCGAGGCCCTGCGGCAGGGGACGGAGCCTCGCGCCCCGCTGCCCCAGAAGCAGGCAGGTGCCGAGGGCCCAGGGCGTAAGTCCACGGCAGCGGCAGCGGACCGTGCCCAGGACAGCAGCCCGAGCCGCGCTTCTTCCTCGCACCAGTTCATGCACGCGCAGGGCGTTAGCGACGTGTCCGTGGCGGCTCTCCCCAAAGTCAGCCACGACTCGGCCAGGCCCATAGCCAACGGGCATACGAACGGCGGGGCAGTCAAAGGATCGGCGGGCGTAGTAGGCCCTTGCCCGAAAGCGGGATCCACTCGGCCTACCCTTCGGCAAACGCCGGATCAGCGCCCCGTTGCCAGCCCGGGTGGGTTCAAGCGCTTCTTCAGAACGCTAGCTTGCTTCAACCCGAGCGACACGTGAGCGCAGAAGCCCGTTGTGGCTTGCGCCGCACTAACACGCTGGGTATTGTTATTATTATGTCCCTGCACGGGGACTTCGTTTATTATATGGGATACCGGATGGCCATGGCTGGTTTGATGCACCATCGCACGCATTTCTAATTGTGCTTTTGCGCTGTGTTATACCCTTTTACTTCTGGCATATACCCTTGGGACGTACCAATTATGAGAGGATATGGGATATGGCGCAATGGGATCATGCATGCATGACTGAGGATATCGCATCGAGCGCCGGAGGTTTTGAAATGAAGGGAAGGAATACACGGAGGTGGAAGTGAGTCGAGCGGTGGGTGGGGGAAAATGGATTGGCTAGGCTGCCCCGCTCATCGTCCTCGTCGCATTGAGAAAAGGGCTTAATCTATAGAGGTGCATACTTTCGCATTTTTGCACACCTTCGCATCTATCGTCATGACTCCTATTTCAAGTCGGGTCCGACTCGCCGTATCATGGGAGCCGAATGCTAGCGTAATTTCCGGAAAGAGGGAAAAAAGTTTTGCGTGTCGGCGTTTACGAGCTCCAAACGGGCACAGCACGGTGCTTCGGCGTGACGCATTTGCTGCGCCTTAGCAGGAGTCGCAATGGAAGGGCGGGTGGAATGTTCGGTCATCGGGAGATTACTAAAGTCGGCTTGCGGTGACTTTTTCCCCTTGTTGGCGCAAGCCTAACTCCTCTTGCGGACGTCCGCACCCTGCAGCTGGGTTAAGTGGGTTAACCCAACCCAGCCGATAGCGATAACGCGGTGGAATTTCTAAGCGGCCCTGGTTCTAGTCAGCGCCTCACATTTGTAATCGCTAGGCGAACTACCTGATTAGGACGCCCACACGAAAAAGCTATGACGCCGAGCTAGCCCGAACATACCGGGACACGGCGGAGCCAATCGCCGACGCGGCCCATCTAGTCATCGTGGCCGGCGACATAACGATTTGTAACAAAGGGGTTCTGTATAAAGACGGAATGCATCGTCCACGACTCGGAATGGCATCTCGAGCCAATAGAGCATGTAAACAGCCCTCCGGTGCAAATAGACACATAGATTTAACGCCACTGCGATTATAACAATACACTTTTCACCACAGCAATAACACCCACCCACAATGCTCGCAGTAACAACCATGCCCCACGCCACTCCGGCCCCGGGTTTCCGGAGCGACATGCAGCGGGCCGCCCGGAGCAAACCCGGACAGCAAGTTTCCAAGCAGTTCCGGGCATTGCAGCGACAATACGAAGGGGCGAGGGCGCTGTACGACAGCTCGTCTCTGTCGCAGGCGGTAGACACGATGCTTCAGGCGCGGAACCGCCCGGCCGCCACCAAAGCCGTATCATTGGGCCTCGGCAGCCTATCAGAAAAGTCGCGCGACATGCCCCGCCGGTTCAAGCAGCTGGCGATTTTCACCGCCATTGGCGACCACCTCCGCCAGACGGCGCCTCAGTTCCAGCTATACGCGCAGGACCCGTCCTTCACCAAGGTCGACGAGCTGTTCCTCCAGACCCTGGGGATCCAGGTGCTTCGGACGCCGTCGCCATCGGACCTGGGCGAGGCGCAGCACGTCATCGACCGGGACACGCTGGTCTACAGCCCCTTCCTCACCATCGCCGCCTACCGGCTGCTCCTCGAGTCGTGCCCCGTGGACCTGCTGATCGGTGACGACTTCAACTCGCTGCTCCTCAAGTGGGAGAAGCACACGACCGAGCACAAGGAGCTGGTGCAGCTGGCGAAGCAGCACGTCGCCCCGTTCCAGAGGCGCGTCGTGAACGGCGCCGGCTTCTGGGAGGAAGACGACCGGGCTTTCCCCATGGCGCTGTACCAGAGGAAACCGAACCGGGACCAGAAGGGCTCCAAGGCCCTCGCGGCCGAGTCTCGACAGAATGTGGAGGAGCTGTCTTCGAAGATGTCCAAGGCGAGGCTGTGAGGGTCTGAGGGTTTGTTTGGACTTGGTATATGCATAGCTTTCGGCGCATTGGGAATAGACCTCGATACCCGGCAGAGACGGAGCGCTGCTGATAGAGGAGCATTAGTTGGCGTTTATGGAGCACTTGGCTAGGGGTGCAGTTGGCTACGGTCCAAAAAAAAAAGAGTCTACATTGTGTATCACTAGGGGCAACCCTACAATATCATGTAGCGAATTAGTAGCGGCTGTGGGCTGCGGACTTGGCATGCATCCTTGACCGAACAAAAACGATTGTTCCTGCTCATTGGCTATTTGCTTAAATCTGAAAAGCTGGGACACATCTGTTTTTGGCCTTGGCGAATGAGAGTGTCCCCATGTTCGGGCTGTCGAACTGCACTTCCTTGGACCCTCCACGTAGCAAGGCATTTATTTATATGGCTGTGCCAGCCGTGGCTCTCGGCCTTCTCGTTCTTCTACTCTCTCGCATCTAAACTATCGCTTGACTCCCTAACATCAATTCACGATCACTTTCGCCTACATATCCCGTCGCCCCTGTTTTCAAGTGGGAAGATACGATGGCAACTCAGCATCTCAGAGCCCCTCAAGGGCAGGTGGATTGGGCTTTACACGAAGCTACAATCAAGAGACTGTACATCGACGACGGTCTCAGCCTGCACGATGTCATGATGAAAATGGCAGAAGAATGCAGCTTTCATCCAACGTAAGAGGATACCGGGATCTCTAGACTCGTCTTTTTCAGGCATCACGCAGCTGACACTGCGTAACAGCCGTGCGCAATATGAATACCAGTTCAAAAAGTGGGGACTCCAAAAGAACTTCAAGAGCAGAGACATGGATAAGGTGGCACGCCACGTTAGCCAGCGTCGTGCTCTCGGAAAGGCCAGCTCAGTGTTCTATAACGACCACTTAATTCCTTCAGCTCGGATCCAGAGGTCGTGCTCACGCCAAGTTCTGTCGCTATTAGAGAATGGTAGACCTAGGAGGCGTAAGTACTCCCAATGACCGCTCCGAGATGGAGGGAATTGGAAAATGTCTGATCTGGTTGATTCACACCTTTTAGACCCTCCCACTTTACCACCCGGTTTCGTCATCCGTACCCCGTCGCCGGAGCTGAGGCAGCTGTCACGCTGCAGTAGCTTGCGCAACTATGGGCCATCACGACTTACTGAGCTCCCATTTGCCGAGTTCAAAAGGGACTTGATTCGGCTTTTTCAGTCAGAATGTGATTCAGCCCCTTATATATCGCACTAGACTGTGCTGACAATACTTAGGTCCTTTCTTTCCATTGGTTCGGCCAATGGAAGCAGGCCAATTGCAGTGTCACGATGCAAGAGACCTATGCAGAATATCATCGACAGAGCCTTTAATCGGAACTCCTCATTCATGGATGCCACACGGCTATACATTCTTAGATAATAGCACTCGGAGCGACTTGACTGTCCTGCATGCTGCACCAATCCCTCAGATCTCCATGGCTCAGTTCGCCTCCATGAATAAGGAAGTACTCGATCCTCTTCTCACCGCGATGTTCCCAAGCTCAATCAGACCTTCCTTGGCCGGCCAAACCTCGACTGGCCGGCCCTGCAGCCCAATCTCGTCTGATATTGCCGAGATTGATATAGTTGGCTCGGCCTATGCCCAGTTATTGATAGTTTCTATATCTAATAACTTCGCTGGCTTATCTGGGCTTTCCCACGCGGATGTTTGGAGATATCTGCAGCACAAGTCCGGTCGACAAATAGCGACATTCCTCGGCGCGGCTTCCAGCTTAGCAACCACCCGTGCCCTTGCCGAGAAACTGTTTGTTTGTGCGCTACAAGCGCGAGATGCACAGGGAATCGATAAGCTTCTCAGCCAGCCTGACCTGGCAATAGACGTCAATTGCGCCGTGGAAAATTTTAGCAGCGGGTCCATTTTTAGGATGATAAGAGGCACCGCTATCGAATACGCCACTGCGATGGGCGACTTAGATACAGTCAAGACCCTCCTTAGGAACGGTGCAGATGTCAACAAAATATCATGCAAGCTAAATTGCGAACATAGTGGTCGTAAACGTGGACCAGAACTTTTCGATCGAGGATTGCATGTCAGAGGAGCAACTTATGGCCATGGAGCTATTATTTGCGCCTTAACACTCCTATTTTCGCTCAGAGAGCTGGATCCGGCTGTTGTCACGATTCTGGAGTACTTCTCGATCAATGGTTTGCTGATCGGTCCCCGTATAATTGAAGTGGCGTTAGCATCAAAGAGTCGTCAGATATTCAGCTCTCTTATCCGAAAAAGCACAGCACAGGACCACCTGATCTGGCTTAATAGAAAATACTTCCACAAAGCCCTGGAATTTCTGGACCACGCAGCTGCGGACTCTGTTATCTGTTGCCTGTTGAAGACATTACATGACAATAATAAACTCGATGAGTTACAAGGTGGCCAGGTAGGGTTCCGGGACGGCACTCTGCTAGGCGGAATCCTGAAAACGGGCAACGTCACGTTAGTCCGACACGTCCTAGAATCATATAGCATCATTCCGAAAGACAAATTCTTGGCCGAAGCTATAGATTGCGCATCACTTGACGTTGTTCAATACATCATCAATTGGGCGAGGAAAACCTCTCCTGTCTGGAAACCTGGCGGTCGGTCGCTCGAAGCGGCCATCGTTGCCAAGAATGAACTCGTCATAGAGCTCCTTGAGGACAACGGTGCAATGTCAGGGTACGACTATAAAGAGAATCTTTTTGGTCTAGCCGGAGCTTGCAAAGTCGGCAACCTCACAATATTTCGGCGTATCATGGCCTTGGACAACTTGGCTGCTATATATACCTCGTCTCTCGGCTACCATTTGGTTCCCCAATGTCTCGTGGACTCTATCCTAGCACGAAACGAGGAGATGAGTCTCTCTCTTATTCATAAACTTGTCGATGTCAAGACCAATTACCTAAATAACACAAAGGGGTATATTTGTAGCGCAGTGAGCACCAGAAGCATCGCGATAGTCAACGCCCTCTTAGATGCTGGTGCTCCTCTCCTATCGCCAGTACTCGCGGATGCAGTTGAGTGGGGCGATCTTGGTATTCTAAAAAGACTACTCACCGCTGGTGCGGCCAGTAACTCGAATGACATGTCCATGGCTCTCTGTGCTGCTGTAGCAAGCGGCCAGAGTACCATAGCGGATCTCCTGCTTCTGAACGGGGCCAATATTAACACTTCATACTGGGATGACCGTGAAGGGCCTTCTGACGAGATTCCATATCAGCCTCGGGTAGATAATCCTTTATCCATCGCCATCTCAAATGGTAGCATTGAGATGGTCAAATATCTTCTTGATACAGGTGCAGATCCAAGCGACCCCGAGGCATTGTCTGCAGCAATGTTGCAAGGCGGCGCGATTCGCCAACATTTTTTCAATAAATACCTGGAGCGATTCCCATCAAGGAAGACCAGGAGCGGTGCGAATCTACTACACTTAGCCATCCGGAACAATGATAAGGAGCTTATCAATCGCTTGGTGGAACATGGCATTGGGCTCAGCAACTGGGAGGAAATCCATGAAATAAACGAGTGGTACATTAGTAGAACGACTCGCCGGCTACCACTCGCCCACGCCATCCAATCATCGATCGATGGAATTCAGGTCGCTCGATTGCTCTTAGAAGGCGGCGCCGATCCGAATTCTGTAGTGCTTTTGCAGACATCGAAATGGGTGGTTGCGAAGACCCCGCTCCTGTTGGCTGTCGAAAGTAACTCCGCTGCCATGGTGAAGCTCCTTTTAGAATTTGGAGCAGATATAAATGCACCACTGCAACATGGAATCTGCCACACTCCGTTACAAAAAGCAGCGGAACTCGGGGAGGTCCAACTCGCGGAGCTCCTCATCACGCTGGGCGCTAACGTCAACGCGCCTGCCTCGACGGCGAGGAGTCACACTGCTCTTCAGCATGCAGCTATGCAAGGGCATATTGCTCTCATCGATTTTTTAATCCAGAGAGGAGCAGACGTGAACGCTGCCCCTGATAAATGGTCTGGCAGCACAGCACTCCAGCTCGCCGCTCAGGGCGGGTTCGCAGTCATTGTGGAGCACCTTCTCAAATGTGGCGCAGACGCTAACGCTGCCCCTAATATGCTGGATGGTAGCACGGCACTTCAGTTCGCCGCTCAAGGCGGGTTCGCAGGCATTGTTGAGTGCCTTCTCAAATATGGTGCAGACGTGAACTCTCGAGCAAGTTATGGGTATGATTGCTATACTGCGCTCGAGGAAGCAGCTAAAAATGGACGCTTAGACACCGTTAAGCTGCTCCTTAACGCCAATGTCAAAGTTGATGGATCATGTCGCAAGAGGTTGCTCCGAGCTATTAATATGGCTAGGAGTAAGGGTCATTTGGAGGTTGCGAACCTTTTAGAACCATACAAATACGAGTGGGTACCCCAAAAAACTATCACAGGCACATAAAGCTGATCTTGGCAATAGGAATAGCAATGACTTGACTTACGAAGACATTGAAGTTTAAGGGAGACTTATACTCGGCAGTCGAAACATCGCCGATTATGTCTTTTATTACTGCATTTACACACTATTTAATCCCGGTTTCCCCGGTCCTTGTTCTACTGCTAGTTAGAAAACATGATTGACTTCACGGTTTAACCTACACTGTTCTGACTGTGAGAGGTTTGGAACACACCGGTCAGCAATAGTGACTTAACGACTGGCGTATTCCAATCTATATCTCGTATGGGGTTATTGATGTACATTGTGTGATTATAATACACATGAAACGCCCTGAGGCTCTCATGACAAAACGTTCACTCGCCATGTATTAATAACATCATTTCATTATTCGCTCTTCAGCACCGTACGCCCCATCCGGACAAGATCCATATTGGCGAGCGGCTCCTTTTCAAAGCCTCGCACAACCTGGTCTAGTACTGCGGCTGAGGCCTCTTCGCGGCTCACATTTGGGATGGCACGCGTGAATAGGTTGGTGAAGCCGAACAGGCGCGCCTGAGCGGACCTCCAGAATGTCGTGTAAGAAGTCACCATCCCGGGCTGCGCGACGCAGACCTCGATTCCTTCGTGATTCGCGCCGAAGGCCAGAACCATGTTTTCTGTCTCTCCCTGTACAATCGGAAATGTCCAGATGTCTTGGTTAGCACGTTCAAGGCGCAGAGATGGAAGTGGGGCCGAGGACGAACACGCATGAGCTGGTAGTCCCCCATGAACCGCGGCTTCTGCGTCAGATCCCGGGGCGTTCCCTCGGCGCTGAAGTAGACGAAGCGGAATGGCTTGGAGGGGCCGGCCTCGTACATGGCGTTGAGACCAGCCATGGTGCAGTCTTGGCAGATGCGCTTGACCTCGGCAAAGTCAACATTCCGGGACCTCATCGGGGTGACAGCGACGGTCCTGCTCGATACACTGTAGTCAGCGAGGCTCTTACGGCATTCTCTTTATTTCGTACCATATGCAAGCATCGGCGCCAGCAAGCTCGGCACGGACGTGAGCGGGATAGTTGGCGTAGTCGTCAATAACGACGCTCTTGAGTTTCGACGAGCCAGGGCCGTCTACACGGACCGGCTTCCGGGCGAGCGCAACTACAGAAGTGAACTCCGGCTTTCGGAGGCTCTGTCTTATAATCTCGGTGCCTACAAGGCCCGTGGCGCCGGCCACAATCAGCTTCATCTTGCAAGTGCCGGCGAAATACTAGAGTGTTGAGATAAGAGTGTTGCCCGTGACCCAATGATATTGTCCTCTGAATACCAACCCAGCTCGTCCCATGCACGTTTTCTACATTGTTGCATGCACTCTTTTAATAAAGGACGGTTTCCTGAGGGCCCATCGTGAACGGCATTCGGCGCCGTGCCCGAGCTGGGATTGGACGGCTAGACCCACCCACCCCCTGAAAGAAGGGGTGTATCTAGGGGCATGGCAATGGAGGCGGGCCAGTTTCGCCCGCTTGATACGAACTCCAACAATATTTAGACTGATCCAGGCCACTTGGCTTGAGGAGGGGCAGCTTTCTTGCCCCTGAACAATGACCGTCGATCCACATGACGCACTCTCGTAGGTGGATAGGATAAGGAGCCTGCTCAGAGCCGATTCCCGATCGTCATCTCGTAAGAGGAGTGTGGTTAATACTACTACATAATCTATAGTGATTCCTCTCAAAGTCTAGCAAAGTCATATCATGCCGAATCCATCCAATGTTCCACAGTTAAGCATATCTGTCAGCCAATCGTCATGAAGACTATCCAGAAGCGTGGACTCTTGGGACAAGGTCATCGCCATATCCCCTGCGGCTTCGGGTCTTAACCCCTCCGATTCTGCGTCCTGGGTTTCATCGCTTAGCTTCGCGCTGCACCAGGATTTCACTGACATGAAGAGTTGTGACGTCCTGGGAAATATGCCGTCTTCAGAACCGTCGCCGGTCATCGCGCCTGCCTGGTCGAGATTGCTTATAACCTGGTCTAATACGGGTATGAGATCTATCGTAGACCGCACGAGCCCGGTATCCCAGCTAGGGTCCTTCATTGTCGAGAGCTTGTAGAGAATGATAATGCAGCGGGCGAGGTGGGTAAATACGGGGAAAGAGATGCCGACATAGTCTGTCGACGGGATCTTGAGGAAATGATCTAATGCGGATTTCACTGCGATTAAACAGTCATAAAGGGATTCTGCACGCCGGAAGCCCGTCATGTCTTTCGAGAGCACAAGTTCTCGAAAGCTCACTTCTGCGTAGTCCATAGCAGCAATGCTTGTTTCTACCTGTGTCTTAGTATGTGCCCGCAGATGTCGTTATGATCTCTTAGACTTACCATCTGGCTGGAAATCTGTGGAAAGAGATGCCCTCATGTCAACTAATTTTGATTGAAGGGCCTTGGCGTAAAAGGTGGGCGGGACGCCGTTGTTCTTGGCATCCTCAGCTTCCCTAGCTATAAGATGCGACCGCGCTTGGAGCGCAAAGGCTTCATCCGATGGGCACTCTCGGCTCTGGCTTATGACGGCTATACATTCTTCAATGTAGGGGGATGAGCGGAGGGGGTCTATCTGTCCAAAATAAGACGATATACTAGAGGTGGTCAGAGCTGTGCCTGTAACATCGGTGACGAGGGAGGGTAGGCGAACATGGAGCTCATGATGTAGCAGCCGAGAAGCGCCCGGCGCTCTTCCAAAGTCCTTGTTGTGCCTGTTGGGCCGAAACAATCCTCTGGGGACTTCTCGACGGGGAGCATTTTCTTCTGCGTCCCAAATGGGTGGTTCAGACGCAGCTCAAAGGTTATGGTCATGGCTAGCTGGGTAAACCGTGAGAGAATGTGAGGATTGCAGTTGAGAAGCTGGTCATTGCCCCAAGAGAGAAAGGTCAAAAGACCAAGAAGTAGATCTAAGTTGACAAGGCCTTGGCCGTCCAAGAAGATGCGCTGCGCTAGCGTTTGCTTGATCTCTTTGCACAGCGCGAACCTTCTCGGTGTCGACTTTGAGGACACGGCGATGATACAGAGGAACAGAAATGGCCGTTCTTGGCGCAGCCATTGGATGTCGTCGGTCAGGTGGAGGAAGGGGAAGAACTTCAGCATGCGGGTGCGGAAGATGCCAAGGCCCTCGTCGACCTCCTCGACGGAGGGCTCGAAGGCCGCCGGGGAAAGCCCGGACGAAGTTGGGGTTGGCGCAGTGCTATTGGAGCCGGCATATGTGCTAGGGTTGGACGGGGGTGGCGGAAGTGCTACGGCTTCGGCCTGGGGTCCAATCTGGGCCGGGCTCGCCTGCAGCAATGAGACGAGACCGTCGAGCTTTCCCTCTAGCTGGGCGATCCGAGCGATGGGGTTATTTTTCTGCGCGTTGCGTTTCCGGGAAAAGTCACCAGGCGTGCAAGGCTTGTTGAGCCGGTGGCATCTCTCGCACCCTTGGCTGCTGGGTCTCGCGATGCATCTGCACTTGGCTCGCGAGCAGTTCATGCATGCCTTTCATGGTCAGTTCTCGCCCAACGCACAATCTCTTCGATGCCGGTGGGTACTTACCCGTCCATACCGTGGCCCATCTGCAGGGCCTACAGTCGGCTCCATTGGAACTAATTGCAACGACCTGGTCGTCAAAATCCAAGTACGGGGTTCGGACGGCCGCGAGGACAGTGGTGAAAGGGTGATACTTTTGAGCTAGTTGTCGGACGATCGGGATTCGGCAGTCCGCATCCGAAAGGCTGTATCGGCATTCGGCCGACCGAATACCGGAGCATCCTTGTCAGCAAATAGACTGTGATCACTTTGGTCTCTGTGTCATGGGGAGTCATTTCCTGGCTTTTCATTCCTTGAAAATACCAATTTTTTTTACGATCGCCTGTCTATTCGACCACAAGTTGCTTGTCAAACTGCCCAGTTGTACCCTCCAGGAATACAGGCTCTGGCAACATTGGCGCTGGTTCCTCGGTTGGTATGGGGCTACCTAACTAAATTTGTTGACTTCTGCCAGGGGCTTCCGCTTCGGGGCAAGACACTCGCCAACGACGTCATATTTTCTATTAACTAACTGCTATCTTTAAGTCTAAATTTCTGGGACAAAAGAAACGTAAACCTTGAACAAATTCTAGTATGGAGATTATTATCCGCCCGTAAGCGTACAGCCCGTGCCCTCCTCGGCCGGATTTCGTCTTAGATAAAATTGCCGGCATTCGGCCGCACCGCCCAGCCATGAACGCCGTCTTTTTCGTTCAGTTCGGCCAATTTGTATCGGATAGCCCTCCACGCCTCCACGTTCTCTGTCACCCGGAGTTGCTTTTTGCTGAAGAAGGACAAGTATTTGATTAAGTTGTAGTACATGCTGACAATGTTGATTGGGAGGAGAATGAGCTTCATGACGAAAAAGACGGGGATGATGTACCAGCGGAACATCTGGCCCTTGCGCCGGAGGTGCACAAGGTTGAAGAAGACCACGGCGAGGAGGGTGACGCCAAGAAGAATGCCGGTGACTATTAGGGTTAATTTCCAGGACGTGGCGAACAGGACCGGCGCGATGAGTGGCGAGAGCAGCATTAACAGCTTGTGGTAGAGCTCCACGAACACAAACAACTTCGTGATGGCCTCACGCCAGCCAAGACGCCATGCGAAAAGCAGATAGCAGGAGTCGGTGAAGATACGAAGTGTATAGAAGAAGTTCCATCGGTGGAAGCGCTGCTTGAAAACAGTCATCTCGCCATATCCACCACGGCCGCCGCCGCCAAAGAGAAGTGCTGGTGGCGTTTCTGTCTCGACAAACACCTGAGAGCACATCACGACACGGTATCCCAGGCACTGATCCATCTTGTTAGAGGAAGATCAGGACACGGTTGAACAAGGAGGTGCACTTACCCGAGCCGTGTGTCCTAGGTACCAGTCTTCGCTGATATGGTAACCTGGGTGGCCGTGGAATACTTCGTTCAGAATTTTGCGACTCCAGAGGGCAACGGCACCGTGAGGAAACGTGGCGCTTCCATACCAGGACTGAAACACCTTGGATAAACCGGCTAGCTTGTATTCGATATCCTGGGCCTGCTGAATCAAAGTGCCACGCGAGGAATTCTCGCCGACGCTCTTGATGGTGTAGCCGATGCAAGCCACATTGTCTTTGAAACGGTCTGTGGGCAAGGGCATGTCCGCGGGCAGAAGGCAATCGTCGTCGATGAGCATGCAGTACTTGTACTTCTTGGAGATCTGGACGCCGACGAACTCGGCAACGATCTTGCTTCCGACAGGTACCCAGGTGTGCTCGACCCCGAACTGATTGCACACGTCCGCCGTGTGGTCGAGGGGAACGGGTGAGTTCCCATTAGCCACGACAAATATCTGCTCTGGTCTAAAGATCTTCAACGCTGCCGGAAGGGTCTGCTTTAGCGCCTCCGCCGACTTATAGCACGGGATGACAAGGCAGCACTCGGAATTGTCCCGCTTTTCTGGATCATCGACTTTTTTCTCAAACGTGCAGAACAGCTGCGGTATCCAGGGGAGGATGGAGCCCCAGACGAAGAAGGCAAGCATGGCCCATACCGTGGAGTGTTTTTGGTCATGCATGACGTACCTATTGCCTGGGTAAGTAGCGATAAGCCCAGCGGAGCTGCCGAGGAACATACCAAAACTCGAGGACGGCGCCGGTCCAGAACGGATATCCCACTAGGGCGAAGTAGATGACTGACATAAGGAGAAGCGTAAAAAGGACTTTGAAGAGGAGTTTGGAGAATATGCCTGGCTTGGTCCAGTCTTGGTGCGCTTTAGTGAGGAGAGAGAGTTGGTGGAACTCGAGCACATCAACGTTGGACTCGAACGGCATCTCGATTTTACGCCCTTTTTTCTGGAATACGAACCAGGGAGAGTTGGATGAGGTGGACCTATAGGATTTTATCGACGAAAGCGATGTTGTGGACGACCATGGCGAGTCGGCGGGCTGCCTGAGGGGTGGAGGGCAAGTAAGGCCCGGTAGTGGCGACAAAATGGGCGAGTGGATAGAACGACTAGAATAAGATGATGAAATGGAACGCCGTACTTGGTATGCTTGTGCTGGTACTCTAATGGATGACCCCGCGGCGGCCCCAGGGGGCAACTCAGCAGGCTGCGAGGCCATGACGAGAATAGGAGTATTAGGAGCTCAGAGAACGTAACAGTGCATTGATAAGGAAAAGCAAGCTTCAATGAGAGATCAGAACGAAAGACTAGAACAACGATGGAATACTGAAAAGAAGAAAGAATGACCGGTGTGCTCGGGCGAGGTTGTACAGAGGTAGACTCCGAGAGCAGTGGTTCCTGCGCCATATGGGTGAGTTTGGGTAGAAGTAGACAGTGTGGTCCTTTGGCTCGCAACAAACTCTCCGGCGTCCATCGCCGCGCAGATTACTCATGGAATCAGCCAGCACTGGATTTCACCAATGAAATTCTCCGCCTGGCTAACGTGTCGAAGAGGCGCCCATCGATTTGGGATCTCACCGAAGCTGATCACCAGTCGAGAAACTCTCGCTAGGCCCGGCGAGCAGCAAAACTTGGTTTTCTCACTTCCATCACTACGTAATCGTGAATTTTAGTAGGTAATCTTCTTTATCGTACACCATTTCCTGTGGGTTCATGTCTGACGGTGTGTCTTGGACTTTTAACGCTCCGTATTTCCCTCCGAACTACGCTTCACCATAATCAGATGTGACGTTAGAAGAGGCGATCGATGGTAAACGGCCGATTCTAGGCTTCTCGGGATGGCACCATCGTTGGGCCGAAAGTTAATTACACACCCGCCGTTTCTCGGAGGAGAGCCGAGTTGAAACGTCGACAAGACGGAGACAATGCGACGATAAAGAGACAAAAGCGGGTACCAAGGGGCGCCTGCTAACGTTTGGGACAATCTTGAACTACAGCCAGCTCGAAACGCCGTGGAAGAAGTAAAGCCCCGATAAACTACGTTTGGGAACGAGAGGCTACCGCGGTTAGTGGGCGACGAAGCAATGATTTGGAAACCATGTTGCCACGACTATACCATTGAAAGCGCTTTGAAAGTATGAGAGAATATCATGAAGAAGGACAAAATAAAAGGCTTCGGTTGGCCCAGATCTGCGAGTTGATACCAAGCCCAGCACGCCAGCTCACAATCTCCTTTCCTTGTCTACTTGCGCAACATTGCCACGACGCTCGGAGCCAAACAGCCCTGGTTCTTGAATTGACCGAGAAGTGCGAAATCTATCTAACCACAGAGCTAGAATAATGGCCATTGTGCACCCCCGTACTTCTTTGGTCAATGGCAATGGCATAGGACCGGTTGAGATCCCTACCATCCCTGTAGGCCCCTTGACTAGTGCTCTTGCCTCCGTGCCGCAATCCGCAGAGTCGGTCGTCGCGGTCCTTGGCGTCGGCTATGTCGGCCTCAACTTGGTCACCGCATTTGCTGCCCATTACCGAGTGATTGCCTTCGATGTCTCGGTAAAGCGGGTCAGGGAGTTGAAAAGCACTTTGCCGGACTTGACCAACATCCACCTTACCAGTGAGGTTTCCGACCTGAGGGCAGCCAGCCACTTCCTGATCGCGGTGCCCACGTTGATCCGCGAAGACAAATCCATCAACACCGGCCATATCAATTCCGCCATCGGCATGGTTGCCACGCATGCGGCGCCTGGCTCGACTATCGTGATTGAGAGTTCCGTGGCAGTTGGCATGACACGGGCGCTACTCGCACCTGTTATGAAGAGTATGGGCTTCAAAGCCGGCATGTCACCAGAGGTGAGCGACTCGATCGCATTAGCGCTCCAGAACCGATCCTAACTGAGCTTTCTGCAGCGGGTTGACCCAGGCCGGGTGGAGCCACCCTTCACGAGCATCCCAAAGGTTGTATCTGGCCTTGATGATATTCAGGCGGGATCGCTGGAGAGCATCCATACACTTTATGCGCGGGTCTTCCACACTATCGTGCCGGTTTCGTGCCCAGAGGTTGCGGAGATGACCAAGCTATACGAGAACTGCCAGCGCATGATGTGCATTGCCTTCACCAACGAAATGGCCGATGCTTGCCTGGAGGCCAAGATCGATCCTTACGAGGTTGCCGGTGCCGCCGCAACGAAGCCCTTCGGCTATCTTCCCGTATATCCCGGACTCGGCGTGGGCGGCCACTGCATTCCTGTGAACCCACACTACCTCCGCATGCAATCCAAAAACCTCTTTCCTCTTCTGACCGCAGCTACTGAGACCATGGCTGCCCGTCCAGCCGCTATTGCTGACCGCCTCATGGAGAAGCTGCTGAGCCAGCAGTTGTGGGAGGCTGATAAGACACCCAACATCCTGGTTGCTGGTGTGGCATTCAAGAGCGGAGAGTATGTGACGGATCATTCTCCCGCTATCGACCTAATTGCCCGCTTCCACTCCCAGTGGAAGCTGACCTGCAAGTGGATCGACCCCCTCGTTACCGGGGAGAACGCCGTTCCATTTGGGAAGCGCGTTGACGAGAAGACGGGCTGGGCCGAAGAGGAGTTGGAAAAGTACGATCTCATTGTGGTGACCATCAAACAGGAGGGCCTCAACTGGAACCATCTGACTAACCTCCGTCGGCCCCTTGTTGAGATCTATCACAAGCCCTAGCGCTCTCCAGGAGCAACCGGGTACACCCGATCTTTTTTATATTGATCAAAGATTGAGTATTATTTAGCTAACATTGGAAAATTATAGAATGTTGTAATAAATAGTAGGGGACATTAATAGATCATCTTTTAGTCAGTTACTAAAACGCAAATTGACTTCGGATTACGCCAGTATATTTTCATCGTGTTGCCTTTGAGTGATGAGATGGGATGGAATGGTTTCAGAAAACTCCCATCTCAGGCAGCTGTACGGTGAAATGAATCTCTTGCCTAATTTTGTTCGAGATTGGTGCAGATGCGTCCGATGACCAACCCTGATGGATTTTTGATATGTCTAGCACCTCGAGCCAAATGTCTTGCCTCAACTCACCCTACTTTGCTCGGTAACCTGCCAAGCTCAGATATGACCCAACTAAGCATAAAACCCCCACTACAGCGTAGGTTTGGAAGGTCTCTTCCAGATCCACCTTCAAAGCTTGCTCAGGGTACATCATGCGGGAGAGCCCCACAAAGAGTCCAGACCAGCCGACCAGCGTGACGACAATGGGCGGACCTGGGGCCCAAATGTTGTGAGTTTGGACGATCGCGAGTCCCGCAACAAAGAGAATGTTTCCGTTTAAGAAGACTATGTGCGGTGTGCTATCGCGAAAGATTTTGCCGTTATATGCTTCGGCGAGGACCATGACGATTAATGAAGGGCCGAGGAGCCGCGCAAGAGTGCTTGTGCGAGCCATATCCCTTGCTTGAAGATGGTTTTTGGTAGGCCGTTGCGTGGCCAGCTATAATACGGACAGCAAGATATTGTACCAAGGTTATTGCTTCCTCAAACCCCGTGCGACACACGAGAAGTGCAAAGTGCACCGGCGTAGTTATAGAAGGGAGGTCTAAGTGCATGTCATCTGATCATTTGAGCGCTCGGCCAGGGCCGTGCCAAGCCCTACATAGCGCGGGGTTCAGCTGTGGTGTGATATTGCGTGAGCTGATTCTAAAATATCGGGCACGACCGGTAGCTTTCATTGTGGCCTAGACTTAGTAAGGTAATCGAAAGACTCACCCTGGCGTGTTGAGACATATATCTGCGAATCGAAAGAGATGAGATGCCGCCAGAATCGACGCGCAAGTTGTGGTGAGGTATCTCATTACCAAGAGTAGTTTAACGTGAAAAAGGAACACCATGTATTCGTGGAGTTGCCACGGCGCCACATGCACGCTTACTCCGAGACGATTAGTCTCTCAGCCTTGGTTGCACTGGGCTTGGCGATTGAAATTACCTAGACATCTTAACCTCACAGCCAAATAGAAAGAGGAAGTAGGACCGCACTTGACCGCATTGGTATCCTCATCCCCTACTTCGCAATCGAATTGAGTCACAAGCTACACTTCATGAAATAGTTTCTGTGGAGTGACATCCTTTGACATCCCCTTGACTTTCGCCCGTGTCTTAAACAAAACTTGCTGCCGAAACACAGAAATGAAGCCAATCGGCGTGACTAATACTGTAGATTCAGAATAAACTCCGCTAAATCATGCGAAATCTGGTCTATTGAGTAAGGTTGTTATCTAATTAGCTTCGGTATAAAGAGGCCGGCAAGGCAAGGGCACGAGATGAATATATTCTTGAAGCAACAGGAAGTTTCTCTTGGACAGTGCTGTCATGGTGACTCCTGAGGCTGCTGTCGCCGGCCAAGGCATACCTAGTTGTGGCTAGTGGGAAAACGCAGCAGACGTATAAGAGTCTCAAGCACGTCCTCAATCCGCTTGGGTGGGTACTATATTGGGGGGAGGATGCGGGAACTGCCTCGCTTTTGGACGTTGCCGTATTGACGTGCACGTTTAGCATGTTCAAGGGATGCTTTTCATGGTCGGCCTACTGAGAAGCAGGGTCTCAACTCTTCGGTTGATCTTATAGACGGGAAGGAGCCTCAAATTGGTCCTTTGGCACAGTCTATGTTGGTTCCGTACTTGCAGTTCTTCGTACCCTATCTTAGCTTAATCGCGAATGACTAGGATAAGAAAGATTAAAGTACCAATCAAGGGAATGGAGGAAGAATGAACATTCTGCGGCTGAAAAACACTTTACAGGCATGTATTGAAGGTGTGGATGGCGATAGTCTTAGGCCCTTATTGGGTTGGCTAGAAAAGCAGGCGAGAAGCACGGAGAGGATGGCGAAATTCTTACCGCTGGACCGCGTGTAGTCGAATAATTAAGCTACACTTAGCTCTGAGGGCTCAGGATGGATATCTAATACAGGAGAAACAATTGAAACTATGAAACCCCCAGCACGGCTTAGTCGCAGTTTCACAGCAAATGAATGGAACAGATCACTCTAATGTATTGCACAACATCGCTTCACGAAGGCTGTGGAAGAGACACGCCCCTAAGGCTGCTCTGGCAACATGCTAAGCATTACATCATCCTCGAATCAACCGTGGTACCCTGTCGTACTCAACTGACAAGGCTTTAGACTAGTTCGTCACAAAGTTCAACGGTCCGGCCCAAACGCGGAGCTTCTTGCCCCAGACGACCATACCAATAATGATCAGGAATGCAGCAGCCTCGATAGCGCCCTGGATGCCAAAGCTCAGCCCAGCTCCTTCGTCTGTTGCCCATGTTACCTGGAAGTAGCTGATGATGAAACCGCCCAGGGTGCGCCCAAAGTTCAGCCACGCCGATACTTCGCCGGACGCCTCGGGATAGCTGTCAAGGCAGTATGAGCTGAGAGCGACCGTGGTGACCATGATCCCGTAGACATAGAGACCCCAGGTCACGCTTGTCACCATATAGTGCCAGCCGTTGTAAAGAGACTGGCCGACAAGAACGGTTCCAATGATCATCAGAGGAGTTGAGATGTAGATGGCTCGCAGGCGCACCTCGGGCTCGAAGTGGCCGTTGTGGCTGCGGATGTACTGCTTGGCAAGGACGTCGTGAAGCCAATGCCCGGTAAGCTCGCCAAGCACAACCGCAACAATGGGCGTGAAGTAAAAGAAGCCGATCTGCTTCGGCCCAAAGCCGTATAGGGGAGTGACGAAGATGGAAAGCGTCGTGTTTATGCCGACGACCCAAGCGAACGTCTGAGGAAGGCACAAGTCAGCGAGCTGCGGGATGTGTGGGGCGAGAAGAAATAGCTTACCAGCATGTAGTAAACACAGGAAAGAAAGACGGTAGGCTTCAGAACTACGCTCACCACTCGCCAGACCGCCTGGGAGAAGGTGTTGCGAAGATGCCTGGACTTCCACTGAGCAACGCCAACAAGGCGAGAAACGCGGCTTCCCTGGGGCGGCTGCTCATCGGCCGGGATTGTCCGGTCGTAGTAGGTCTCTTCGAGGAACAGAGCAACAAGAACAAGGCAGGTGGCAGTCATCGCCGTGTACACCCAGAATGGGACGGACCAGTGCTCAGTGATGAGCATGAACGAGGCGAGAAGCGGACCCATGTACGGGCTAATAATGAAGAAGCCCCTGAAGAATTGTCAGCCTGCAATGGGAACGCAATAAAAGGCTCGGTACGGAGAATATAAAGGAGACGTACGCCCAGATGTTAATCTTCCGAGCACGCTCGTGGAAGAAGAACATGTCTTGGATGAACATCAGACCACCGGCCTGCGTAACGGTCGAGAAAAATCCGTTCAAGATGCGAGCCCCCATGAAACTATACAAGCTTTAGTCAAGCCAAACCTGTGAAATCAATCAAGGATGGATTATGTGCAGTGCCTTACGATTCAAAGGTTTTGGCACCGGCGCACCAGGCTGCCGTGGCCGTGCTCGCGATCATGAACCAGAACACCACAGGCAGGCGCCCGATGTATGCACTGAAGAGAACAACTAACATTGCGTCAGCTTGGTGTGCGCCACCGGCGCGGTGGGGTGAACTAGGTGGCTTACTAAAGATACCAGCTGCCCCGAGCATGAATACGTTGCCCGCCTGTGAATGGTTTACCTCATCAGGCGACATGCCCCATTCTCTAAGAAGCATTGATGTCAGCAGCAGGTCTTTACTGTGGATGGTCTACCTGGAAACTTACGCAGCCTGGGCGATCAGCGTCACGGCTCCCGTGGCGCTTCCGTAGTCAGGGAGGAAGGCGACGAGCGAGATGATGATGAGAATCAAGTGTTTCTTGCCCCAGCTCCAGTTCAGGGGGTCCTTCGGGTCATCGCTTGGCTGGGGGATAAGGCGTGTATGGCCGTCTTTAGCTAGCTTGGCGCCATCGCCGCCGCTCTCGGTGTCAACAATGTAGCCTTCGTCCTCGCGGAACTCGTGCAGTGCTTCCGTCTTGGAGTGGACATGGTCTCGATGGCCGGCCTCGCCGTTGACCTTCTCATGCTCGGTGGCCACCTCGGGCTTCTCCTGGGCGTCCGCCATATTACACGACACAGAATCGCAAGTCAAAGTATCTTAGCTCGGCTTTGGTGGGCAGAGGTTGGGAGAACCCCGAGACAGGGAGGCAGGTAAGCCGGGACCGAGCCTCTTATGATTCACCCGTCCGAACGGGCCTTTTAGTTCGATAGCACCCGGATAAAGTTTTGCTTATACTAGCAAAAGAACCCCCCCTGTACTCGAGTTGCATTCTGGTGGCGACACGGCGCGCCTCTTGCATGATCTCCTGGTCCATCAATATGCTGTCTAGACCAACAATGCCAAGCCCAGGGTTGTAGTGCAGGTCCCGTGTATTACGTGTGAATTAGATACGCACCAGGACCCCAGCCCAGCCGCCGGTTGGGCAGGGGGGGGGGCCAAGGACGACCCGTCTCATGCAATTGCCGGCATGCATGGTTGATTGACGCGTGTGAACCATCTGCGGCTGGCCCACCTTTGGGCCCCTGAGCCCAAATTAGGCGTTCTTGACGACCCGCGCAACCGCAGGGTGGGTAAGGAAGGGGGCTCGGGGGGGTGTGCTTGTTGCGGAGAAGGTTCCAAAATCAGGAATGTCGGGGAAGCGGAGATTTGGGGTCGCCTGAACCTCCGAGTGGCTCCCCCCTACGGCGAGGAGAAGCTAGTAGTTTTGGCCAAAATAACTCCAAATCGGCAGTTCTATAGCTTGGACAACCATGGAACGAGGGTGGTACAATTGGGGGCTAGCTGCGGCGCGGTAAGCACGGCAAGCAACCGAGCAAGCGAGAGCGGCCTGGGAGATCGAAACACGTTGGCGAGGAGCAAATGCGGAGATGGGAACCGTGTTCCCCTGACCCGTGGAAAGCACAAAAGAACCCTGCGAATGTCGACGGCTACCATCCGCGGTAAAGAGCGTCACTCCAAACCGAGGCTCAGAGTTCGTGGTCAATCGTATGCCTTGCATCGCGGCGTCGTCACACCCTAAACTCCAAATGAACAGGACCCTGGATTCTGGATTCCGGCATCATCCGAGCGTAGGATCCTAAGAGATCGATGGTACCAAGAGTCCGGGGTTTTAGGGCGGCTCCCGCAGCCACCCAGCGGAGCATTATCCCGTCTCGGCACATGGCGGTTGGGGTCACAGCGCCGCGTACACAGACATTTCGCTTCCCCAGGTGGTGTAACAAGTGCACATGCGCGGTACTCTGCAACGCTGAACGAATCATCAATTTGTCGATCAGCTGCGTTCTGGACCGTGCGCCAAAACGATGTGCGTAGCAAATACGACCCTGGGGAGAGAGGCAAGAAAGCGAAGGCAGAAAGACCGGTATTTAGAAGACCCTGCTATAGTGCATCCGAGGTGTCCTTCAGGGAGATAGATTCACCGGGACGCCGGCATAGCCAATCGATTTCGCCCGAGATATTACGCGCTAGTTACATCCAATACGACCGCTCATCTCCCTTCATCCCGAGTGCAGGCTGTCCGGTCTGGCCCGTCAAGATGGTCGATCGATTTCTCTTTAGGAATTGACCACTCCCCATGGCGCCGAGGACCCCTCCGTTGTCTCGGTCCCAGGCGAGCTCGCCCCTGAGGAGGACCCATCTGGGCCAGTTCCGCACCTCAATGCCCTCGAAAGGGGTGTAGTCAAGCCCGTGGTGCAGCACGTCGTTGGTGATCTGGAACGTAGACCCGTGCGTCTCCGGGTACCAGATGACAATGTCGGCGTCGTACCCGGGCATGAGGCTGCCCTTCTTGTGGCCCAGGCCGTACAACTTGGCTGGGTTGGTAGACGTGAGCTCGACGAATCGCGGCAGCGAGATGCGCGCTTTTGCGTCCCGCACCTGCTCGCCTGCAGGCACGGTCGGGTCGAACACGCGGTCAAATAGGAGCGGTAGCCGCGTCTCGATGCCGGGCAGCCCGTTTGGCACGTGCCTAAAGTCGCCGCAGGCGTGACCCTGGGCGTTCTGCGTCATACCCTTCATCTTACCGGTGGGGTTGTTGAACGCTGTCGGCGCGTGGTCCGAAGAGACCACCGTGAAGGTGCCGTTGGCCAAATTGCGCCAAATCTCCTCCAGATCGCGGGGGTCGTGCCGCAGGGGCGGCGCGCAAATGTGCTTGGCTCCCTCTATGTCCTGCGGCCCGGACTGCAGCTTGTCGCTGCACAGGTACAAGTAGTGCGGGCATGTCTCAGCATGCACGGGAAGAAGCCTATCCTGGGCCTCCCGGACGTGCTTGATGGCCTGGGGGGCTGACATGTGAACAAGCAGGATGGGGGTGTCAGTCACCTCAGCGAGGCTGATGGCTCTGAAGGTAGCCTCGCTTTCGGCAATTTGCGGGCGTGCCACGGAGTGAAACCAGGTTCCGATGTTGCCCTTCTCACCTAGACGCCTAGTTGATGGGCACAGTCAGCATGCGAGGAGCTTACCCATATGACGGACGCCACTCACTTTGTAATCTCCTCGATTATGTCGTTGTTCTCGGCATGAATCATGGTGGTCATACCCAGCCGCCGTGTGCGCATCATGATGTTGAAGATGTCGCTGTCATCGAGCTTTTTGGGCTTGTACGTGGTGTAGATCTTGACACTAGTGATTCCTTCCTCCACGAGCTGCGCGAGCTCCTCGTCGAGAATTTTCTCCGGCGCACTGCTGAGGATGACGTGGAAGCCATAGTCGCAGTAAGCCTGACCGTTTGCCCTTTCGTGGTAGTCGTTAACCGCGGGCCAGACGCTATCGTGATGCTTCTCTTGTGTGGCAAACGCAATCACAGTAGTGTTCCCGCCGGCGATTGCTGACCTCGTACCGGTCTCCCAGTTGTCTCCAGAAGGCGCATTGTCCTGCGCCAGGTGCACGTGGGAGTCGACGCCTCTAGCCTCACGGTTAGATGGCGCAAGAAGGATCAATCCGTGGAAGCAGAGGTTATACGAACCCTGGGGTGACATAAGCCCCTTCCGCGTCGATAACACGGGTAGAAGGCCCAGCAGTGAGAGCATGCCCCAGAACTGCAACTTTCCCGGCTGTTACGCCTATCTCAACGCCAAGAGGTAGCACCTCGGACGCGGTAACCTACGCGCCGATTGTTAGTGGCGAACGCGATTCAGCAACACCGCACGCGCGCACGGGGTCATGGCGGCACCTACGATCCTCCCGTTCCTGATGATAACGTCAAACATCTCGCCGAGACACCAAATCTACTTCGTATGCTTTTCGAAAGGATGGCCATCGAGCTGGTGTTGGCATCGGAGGCCGCCGAGTCGTGGCAGCCCCCCTCCTCCTTATCGGGGATCGGATGCATGGCCCCGGCCGACTGCCGGGACCGGAGGACCCGCACGATGCCAACTCGATGGAGACCAGCATAGATAAACAGATTCCACTTACCTAACAGCTTAGATTAGTGCGTTTGTGTTTGGAAGTCGGCTCAGGTCCCGTATTTAAATACGGCGCTTCCGTCAGACTCGGCCCGGTCCCTTACAACAGCACCGAAGGGGGGAGTTTTCGACATAAGCCTGCGCCGTACTAGTTTGATTCCCGACCATCCACCATGGCATCGGCTCCACGTCTCGTCACGGTGGCGGCGGCCCAGATGGGCCCGAACCAGATGGCCACCCCGCGATCCGAGATTTTGGGCCGCATCATCAAACTATTGGACGATGCGGTGGCGGCCGGCGCCAAGCTGATTGTGTTCCCGGAGCTAGCGCTCACGGCCTTTTTCGCCGTGCATCTCCTCAGCGAGCCGGAGCTGGTCGAGTTCATGGAGCCCGAGTCGGCTGCGGACCCTCAAGCCATCGTTGAGTCGGCGCGGGTGAAGCCCCTGTTCGACCGGGTCAAGGAGCACGGCGTGGACATCTACATTGGCTACGCTGAGCGCTGGACCGACGAGGCCGGCAAGACGACCGATTATAACACGTCCATCTACTACTCGGGCAGTGAGGGGCGCGTGCTGGCCAAGTACCGTAAAATCCACCTGCCTGGCACGAAGGAGCCGCTGCCGGGAGATAAGATTGCGCAGCAGATGGAGAAGCGCTACTTCACCCCTGGGAACCTTGGCTTCCAGGCATTCCGGGCGCCGGGTTTGGTCTCAGGCGCGATCAAAGCGGACTCGGCGGCTGGACAGGATGCGAAGGCGCTCGAAGGCAAGGGAGATCCCATCTTGGGCATGATTCTCTGCAATGACCGGCGGTGGCCCGAGGCGTGGAGGAGCTACGGGCTCCAGGGGGTCGAGATCATGCTCCAGGGGTACAACACCACGGCCTGGGCGCCGCAGTACCCCGGCAACTTCGAGGAGCAGGAGAAGCTTGCGCTGATGCACCACCACATCTCGCTCCAAGGTGGCAGCTACACCAACGCATGCTTCAGTATCAACGCGGGCAAGGCCGGCACCGAGGACGGCGGCTATCTGATCGGTGGGTCCTGCATCTACGATCCGGACGGCTTCTTGCTGGCCGAGACGAAAACCAAGGAAGACGAGCTGCTCGTGGCCACCATCGACCTGGCCAAGTGCCGCAGGGGCAAGGAGAGGGTCTTTAATTTTGACAAGCACAGGCGGCCAGAGCACTATGGGAGGTTGGTAGAGCAGGTTGGGGTTCAAGAGCCGCCATTGCTATGATATTGTGCAGTATTGTGTCTTAGTGATCCATGCGCGCTGGAGCGAAGATTCAAGATAAATCAAGAAAACTCCCACCCGTGCATACGCAATCTATAGGAAGCCATGAAACCATGGCGGCTAAAGGAATAGACCATCACTTGCTCTATCATGCTGTCAAATTGCTCGTATCCTTCATAATCGCTGCTTCTCATTACTCCTCGCTATCGGTCGCCACCACTGTGCCTTCTGAATCCCTATCATCGTCGACGTCCTCTATCAAGGAGCTACCGAGCGGGGGGAAGTGGGAGAGCAGAAGAATTCCCATGCCAACAAACGCGACGGCCTTGGATAAACTTTAGAACCGGCGAAACACGGAGGAGCTTGGGGTTGGGTCTTACAGCATTGACGAAGAAGGTGAGGTAGGTCTTGCCGATGCCTGCTAGGGCAGCAAACACGAAGCCAAAGAAACCTTGGGTCGTGAGTCTCGCAATGTTCTCGACCAGGGTCAAGGCATTGAGCGCGTCCGGCCGCTGAGAGGACGGGCACATCTCGGTTATGACTCCCTTCGCCGCGGGGGCTGTCCCGGAGCCAAATGGAAGCATAAAAGAGGCTATGACGCGTCAGCGTATCTTTTTCCTGAGACAGAGATAAGATCAAGCGGCCTTACCGAGGTACATGTGCCAGCCCTGTGTTCCGAATGCAGAAATTGTCGTCAGAGCTCCATCAACCAAGAGGCTCCACCTCAGGAAGAACAGATCGAAGCGGCAGGCTGCTCTGTCTTCGGATGCTTTCACCTCGACAGGCTCCTGCTCTTGCTGAGTGCCGATAGGCGCCTCCAGCTGGCTAGGGGAAGATATCTCCGCCGGCATGACATCGCTATGCTTCGCCGTTTGGTATTTGTCCGAAACGTACCACGCGCGGCCCCAATCGATGATGCGTGGGAAGATGGTCATGAGGAAGAGGGCGCGCATAAGGGCATATCCTGACATCAAGATGGCGTTCTCTCCCTGCGTGAAACCGAAGCTCGCCGTGGCATACATTTGAATCATTTGGGCAACCCAGCCGGTGGCCACCTTCAGACAAGATCAGCATCACAAATTTCAGAGGGCATGATTTTTTGGTAGATTTGTAGAGGCTTACCACGCCGATAAAGACACCAGAGCAGAGGAAGAGCACGCCGTAGTGTTTCTTGACGGTCCCGTCTGGGAGTCTGAGCTTCTGCGGTCTCAGGACTTTGAGTGGCGCAAAGAAGGCGGCGATGCCCTTAACCTTGCTCTTGCCGTCGGCCATTGAACTCGGTGAGATGTACGGCAGGGCAACCGAGACAAAGAGGGATGAAAACAGGAGATTGCAGAACGCCACTTCAAACGGTCGCTGAATCCCAAAAGTATTTCCAATCGTCCCTCCCACTGCCAGTCTGTTAGTGAAAATATACTCGGTGACTTTTCGGGGTTAGAAACCAGGCCCGAGACGCACCGAATTGCCCGATGCCTTGTCCCAGCATGAAACTGCCTTGAAGGCGCCCAAACAATGACGTCCTCCTCATGGGCTCGACCACTTCGCTGGCAATGATGTTGAGGATGAGGCTGGAGAGGGTTAGTCCTCCGTGCCTGAGCGGCCGGCGATCGACAGTCGAGACTTTGGCTTACACATAGCCAACAGGGCCACCGATAATGGTAATGGCCTGAGTGGCCTGAAAGATAATAATGCCGTTTCGGCCACCTAACATGACAGCCACGATCTGGCAGCAGACGCGAAGGGAGGCCACAGTGGTCTGCAGCATCAACGCCAGGCGCGGGCCGACTTTCTTAACTGTCCAGCCGGCAACAAACAGGTTCATCACACCGAAGAAGGTCGTGCTCATGCCGAGAAGACTGAACTGCGTGGCGGTGCCGGCGGTGATCTCATTGATGCTGCAGCGGTCTCCGGTCCCCGTGTACGGGGGGTGGGTGCTGTAGTAGACGTCGCATTCCATCAGATGGAAGACGTAGAAGATCCTGCGCGGGGGTGTTAGCGAGATAGGGTTTCATGGCAACTGAGGATAGCGGGCCGAGGCGCTCGGTGAACGGTGAGCGGTGAGGGATGACTAGTCGGGGTGCCGTACGGGACTTGGGTATAGCTGAAGGACAGACTAATGAGCAGGCCCGTAAACAAGACCCGTGTCTCGACATTGCTAATGGTGGCCCAGAAGCGCGGCACTAGGCCCTTCTTCCTCTCCTCCCGATTGGGAAGGAGGGGCGTGTTCTCGTCCGCACTCGTCATGGTCAGGTTCAGGCCCTCTCCCAGCAGGTTCTGGAGTTGGTCGGGCAGGCGAGCGTATTCGCGCGAAAACAGAGGATAGGGGCAAAAGGAGCAAGCGAGAGAAAAAAAAAAGAGTCACAAACCCCCCAAAAGCACGCAACGATTCGCGAGCAGCCACGGACGGGCTAAGATACTCTCTTATCCACCCACGCCCCGCTGAGAGTGGGTATTGTGGGCTCCCGAGTGCCGATGGCACCGACCGACCACCCATAGAGACCCTGTCGGACCAGAATACTTCCCAGGCCGACCTAGCGGCCGCCTTGGCGATCCGAAGACGGAGCCGCAAGAGCGCATCCGCCGACAGATAGCGGTCAATAGAGGGGCAATTTGCAACGGTACAGTACAGTACATACCCGCCCGCGCCGTTGGTGTCAACGGCTCAACTGGAGCCTAGAGGCGGCGGGCCGTTCGCTCCTTCCGCATCTTCATATTGTAGCTCATCAATTGGCATAGGGAAAATACTCTTCAACAAACATTTAGTTAGGCAAGGGAAGAGGCAAGAAGATAAGCAACTTACCTTCATTTGGGTCCCAACATCGGCCCCACCGCCGACCCCCCATTTCCCTTCCCCCCCTCCATTTTCTTGCCTCCCTCTCCCCTGTTCCATTGGAAGGTGCCCCGCGATTTGGAGTCATGTTCGAGCTTTTGTCACTTTCCATATGCTTGCCTGTAGCCCCCACTCCCCCCTTAACTTCAGATAACCCAGGTTAGAATCCGCCTTAGGAATGCCACAGCTGCAGCATGGTCGGAGATCAGACCGAGAGAAGGTCGGGTATAGCGGCACGGCGCCGGGAATGCATCCATCACGAGGACCTAGAACCCGCCGAATCGCGGATGATTGCCTGCGAGCCAAGCAAGGGTCTTTTGCGGCCCCGCAGCTCCTGCCGCTCCTTCGTTGGCCGGCTCGGGCAGCTTTGTTCAAAATTTAGGAGACGCCTGCACACATGGTTAGGTCTTGTAGTTAGTTATTGGATGTTTGTATGACGCAATTCTCCCAAGTTGCAACACAATCGACGTCCACCTTAAATAACACTACCTACGTAATCCTAATTCCTACAAGCAAAGCAGCCGTTGCCGGGGCAGGCGGGAGGCACCATCGTAGCCGGCTTATTTGGCGGAATCTTGCTCGCCCACCTTCGGCTGCTGTATCGTCGCCTCAGATCGGCCAAAGGCATCGATCTGCTCGGAAGCAAACCGCCAGGCCGGCACCCGCTTCTCAAACAACACATCCAGCTCCTCGTATGTCCTCCCCTTCGTCTCCGGTACCCGGAACACTGTCCACACCGCGAATAGGACCGACATGCTGAGCCAGACCAGCGCCGTCTTGCCCTTGAGACCGGCTTCAGTAGGATTGATTAGATAAGGCTCGATGGCGAGGGCAGCGATATTGACCACGTTAAAGGCTGCGTTCGCGATCGCCATGGTCTGCGACCGCAGCCGCGTGGCCGAGACTTCGGCTGCGAGGACGAGAGTCTGCGTGCCCAGCGTGCACGAAAAGATGCCTAGCCACAGCACCAAGAGCCCTGTCTGGGCCCAGGTTGCCGCACCCTCGTCCGCGGCGTACGAGAGGAGGCCGACGACGAGGAGGATAGGGGTGAGCAAGCCTATCCCCATCAACAGCAGCACCCGTCGTCCAAAAAATGCCATGAAGGGCCACGACGCGCAAGCGCCGAGGACGGCTAATGCCATGTCGCCAGAGTTGATCTTGAATGCATCGGAAGCATTGAGACCTGCCTGGATGAAGAAATAAGTGGGGTTGTATGCCAAAGCTGTCCCTACCAGGGCCTGAGCTGCATAAGCCACGGACGCGATCTCGGTGCGGCGGAGATTGGTGCCCCGGAAGCAGTCGCGATATGTCGAGTCCGTCTGGGCCGCCTTTTCAAAGTTGTTGGTGTGCACCATCATGGCCACCTTCTGCTCTATCTGCTCCCGGCTGATGCCCGACGACAACCTACCCAGCGATATCTCGGCATCCTGGAGCCTCCCTTTCCGGACAAGCCACCAAGGTGATTCAGGGGCATACACACAGATGATGAGCAGAGGGACTGGCCAAGCCCATTGGATGACAAAGGGGATCCGATACGACCATTCCGTGGTATTGTCGACGAGCCCCTGGAGCACGCCGGCGGCAATGAGCGGACCGAGGCACCAACACGTCGTCACGAACGAGGTCAGGTACCCCCGGAGCGGCAGCGGGCAGACTTCGGAGGAATAGGCTGGACCTATGGCGGAAAAGATGCCCCACGGAATACCCTCCAGTAGTTGGCCGACAAGGAGGACCTCGATCGAGGGGGCAAAGAAGGTGACGAAAATAAAAACCGATAGGAACAGGAGCGACACTGCTGTTACCCGCCGATGGCCATACCTCTCCGTCACGTATCCGGTGATGGCCAAGCCGACAATGTTGCCGCATTGGGGAGCATTAAACAGGCCGGTTTGCCATGCGCCTGGGATTACGTATTCGTCTAGCTCCGGGTAGTACGATCCATATTTCTCCGCAAAGGATGGGTATACCATCATATTCAGGACCAAACTCGTATCGTAGCTGTAGGCACCCGTTCATTAACATTGCGTTGTTAGCCCAGACTGGCCCTACCGGTTACTTACCCAGTCATTATGATGGTGCCTGACATGGAAGCCGCCCAGAGGATTGCCTTGGGATACCGCTTGAAGGCCTCTCGAATCGACATGGCGTGCTCGTCCTTGCTTGCCAAAGCCGCTGCCACGCTCACGGCCTCACTATCGCGGTAGCGATCTTGGCTGTGCTCATCGTTCCCTATCCTGGGCTGTGACATGATGAGGATCCTGGGATTAGGTTTCCTAGAGGTGTTGCCAGTGGTTATCTCATGTGACCTATGCGACATATGCGAATGATGGTTCTCCGTACAGAGAAACAGAGCATGTTGGAGAGTTATATATACTGGGTACAGCTCAAGGCTCTAGATCCATAGATAAAGGAACAGCAGGCGAAAGTCTCCTCGAGACTCTATCCTGCCGGACATGAAACATTGACCTAAAAACAGCCTCCTAGGCTTTGCTGAGTCGCTGAAGATCGTCTTAATCAGACATAAACTAACTCCCCGATGTTTCTCATTCATCTCCACATTGTCGGAGGTATAATCCAAGAAGGGTCTAAGGGTGGGGCCGGTTTCTATAAGTTCACAGAAGTGCATTCGATTGGCTTCGAGACACCAGGTTGCGGGGTAGATATTGGTACGACAAGTGCATTGCACATCCTTCGTCATTACTATCGATGGAAAAGTCGCCTCCTCTATGCATACAACTAACTGTATCACTAACTAATCCTATCGGCGTATCCTAAGTCCTGAACAGCGTCTAACTATAAATCGCCCAATATGTCATCTCTCCCAGCCGACTACCTGGAGCGGGTTTACGCAGGGGTTCTAGGAAAGCTCATTGGCGTCTATCTCGGCCGTCCAATCGAAGGATGGACGCACCAGCAAATTATGGAGGAGCTGGGTCACATCGAATACTACGTTCACGAGAAACTGGACAAGCCGCTCGTGGTGACGGACGACGACATCTCTGGCACATTCGTCTTCGTCCGCGCCATGGAGGAGCACGGCGCCACCAAGGACATCTCCTCTGAAGCCATCGGCAAGACCTGGCTCAACAACGTCGTGGAGCGCCGATCTGTCTTCTGGTGGGGAGGCAGAGGCATCTCGACTGAGCACACGGCCTTCTTGAATCTCAAGAACGGGATCCCCGCGCCTCGGAGCGGTTCCATCCAGACGAACGGGAAGACCGTGGCGGAACAAATTGGTGCCCAGATCTTCATCGACGCCTGGCCAATGGTCGTTCCCGGCCAGCCGGAGATGGCCGCTAAGCTTGCGGAGGCGGCGGGCTCGGTGAGTCACGACGGTGAATCCGTGTACGCGGCAAAGCTCTGGGCGGCCATGGAAGCTGAGGCGTTTAAATCGAACGACATTGACCACCTCCTCGACACCGGGCTCCAGTTGATACCGGGCGACTCGAGCATCGCGAAGCTGATCTCGGATGTTCGGGCCTGGGTAAAAGAGGACCGAGACTGGTTGAAGACCCGCCAGCGCATAGAGGATGTCTACGGCTACGACAAGTACTGCGGCAACTGCCACGTGATGCCTAACCATGGCATCATGATAATGGCCATCCTCTATGCTGGAAACAACTTTCACGAGGCCATGCACATAATTAACACATGTGGGTGGGATACGGACTGCAACTCCGGGAACGTCGGCTGCCTCGTGGCCCTGATGCACGGTATGCCTGCCTTCGAGGGAGGCCCGGACTGGCGCTCCCCCCTGGCCGACCGAGCACTGATATCGAGCGCCGACGGCGGCTACTCCATCAACAATGCCGCGCGCATCGCGCTCGATGTCGCGAACCTTGGCTACCGGTGTGCGGGGGAGAACCCGCCGCCGGCTCCAAAAGATGGCGCGCAGTTCCACTTCACACTCCCTGGGAGCGTCCAGGGGTTCCAGGCGGCTGCCTCTGGGAGCGTGCAAGTCAATCTAGCCCAAGGAGTAGACGAAAAGGGTCGTGCCGGGTTGCGAATTACTGTGTCGGGGCTGGAGGCGACGGAGAAACCAGTCGAGATCCTAACCGAGACGTTTAAGCCCCCGAATGTCCCCAAAATGGGGCCTATATATCCTCTCATGGCCTCGCCTTTGGTATATCCTGGACAGAAAGTGACAGCAGTCGTTCACGGCGGACAGAATCTTAGCAGCGAGGTAGTCGCTCAGCTGCTGCTTAAATACTACGGTACGAACGACGATTTAGTCACCGTCACGGGCCCGGCAGCCACACTGGCAGCTGGTGCCACCCAGAGTCTCGAGTGGGTCATCCCAGACGAGCTTGATAGCCAACCGATTTATCAAATCGGACTGGGGATAACCACCACCGAGAAACCTGCCAGTGGCACTGTCTGGCTCGACCGTCTCTCGTGGAGTGGCACGCCACAGACTACGTTCCAGCGTCCGCCAGGGAAGCGCCGCGTCACAAGCAAGTGGCATGAGGCATGGGTTGACAGCACAGACGACTTTCATAAGTGGATGAACTCGTCCTTTGTCGTTGGGAAGAACCAAGGGCGAGGGATCCTGGCAATTGGCACACGGGACTGGGTCGACTACCAGCTCGAGGTCCCCAAGTTCCAGATCAATATCGGCCGCGCCGGCGTGGCCGTGCGCGTGCGCGGTCTGAACCGGTTCAATGCTCTCCTCTTTGAAGATATGAAGAAGATCTCTCTCGTCCGGGTCGCCGACGGTGCAACGGAGGTGCTCGCTAGCACTGGCTTTGATTGGCAGGTTGACGCCATATACTCGATCAAGGTGGTGGTCAGCGGATCGAAGATCGCTGCGACCGTAGACGGTACGACCCTGGAGGCTGTCGATGGGCAATATCAGAGCGGCGGGGTCGGCCTTGTGGTTATTGATGGCTCGACTTCCGTGGATGCCTTCAAAATAGGGCCTGTGTCTGCGTAATATAAAGTATCCACTAGTGGGTTGGTTGCGAAAATGACGGTGTTATTTAGTTCCTCATGAGATCGGAAAACGCGCCTCTTATAGCCTCGTTTCTCAAGAAACGAGGTACTCTGTTACTTTGAAAATGTGTATAAGCCACACATTGCGACGGAAATATAAGTTTTTAAGTTGTAGACTAGGGCCGAGGTTCGATGGACTCTGCCACTACGCCCGAGGAGTGTCCAAAGGAAGTGAAGAGCATCGCTATTCGAATCACGTTGTTCTCATACAGATATTTTATTCAACTGGATGATGACCCTCTCAATATACCTGACTCTAACCGCCAAGGTCCCTTCATCCAGAAACTCTTTTGGTCTTAAAGTCTGCGTTGTCCGAATCTAGGCATGTCAAGCATGTCTGCATTACTTTGCTGTATTTATTGCCCATCAAGCGACGCAAAGGGCCACGTGATAGCTGCTGCAGCCATCTTTTGGTCTATTCCGGGTCTTTGAACAACTCGTGGCTGCTTCCATCGAATCCTACCTTGACTCCTGGCCGGGGTACAAACGCATCCAGTCTCTCTGAACCGCCCTTTGCTCTATCTGGTTGGCCACCCTCCTGGCTCGGGCTACGGGCACTCTTGCCGGCTAGTATGTTACTAGATGGCGCATCGTAGACCACAATGCTCTTCCAGGGGCACGTTACCACTCTACTAGCAGCGGTTCTGTGAGAAAAGGTATGGACTTCTGTCGTACAACGTATATACGGTACTATTACCAGAAGGTGATAGCGGATTCATTTTTGCCATTTTGGTTTAGTCATATATTGCATGACAACTTCTTCCGCAGGGTTTGGAGTGGGGGAGCCAAGGATGAAAAGCCATTCAACATTAATACTTACCTCTATATCTCTTCTGAAGAAAAGGGTTGATGAAATTTCTCGACCAATATGACTACAAATTTTATACATATTGCGTTGAGGGTGAAGACCTGCGAAAACTAGACATCGGATGGCCCTCTCTGGTACCATCATCCCACTGATCCTGACCTTGACGGGAGTGTCTATCTCTGCCTGGACCCTCCTTCCGGTTCTTAAATTCCCTCCATCCATAGTATACCCCAGCTCCGGTGAGACAGAGACCGACGATCGAGACAGCAGTCGCTACTTTGCCATCTGTAGTTAGCCCACCACTCGTCGATCCACTCCCGCCGTTTGAGTCTCCGCCATTGTTTCCCTGAGTATTTGAAGGCAAAATTTCAAGGGATGTTGAAGTAGACGATGCGGAAAGGATAAAAGTCGTCAGATCTCCGTTCGAGTTCGATGTAACTGAGGAGGAAAGAGCAGTCGTAGCGCCTGTGATTGTCGAGGTCGAGGTAGGTGGCGCCGCGGTGGTACTTGTCTTCGCCGGGCCCTGATCTGCATCACAGGCCTGTCTCAGCCGTGTCCACCACTATGCCAATAGAGCATGACGAAGATGGGTAGTAGACTCGCGGCCGCGAGTGTGCTACATAGGGCCATGACAACACGTAGATTTGGTATCGGCCCCGATTCGGCAGCCGAGCAGTAGTTGGACGATGAGCGAGTCACGGTGACCGTGGCGAGCGCGGTTACGGTGACGGTGGACGCACCTGTCTGGAGGATGGTACGGCTCACAATCGTCTCGTAGCCTTTGTTTTGGCAGTAAGCTGTCAACACGCTTGTGGCTGTGGTAGCGTCGTCGAGATTGGAGCACGCGGTGAGAACGTTGGCATAAAGCTTGGGGATGGCATCACCCTGCGTGGAGCCACGACAGAGGCATGCATTGTTTAAACATCCCTCATTTTGAGCGATGTTGCCGTAGCAGGTTTGTAGCTGGCATTTGACACAATCTCGGAGACTGGGCCAAACCGAAATGGTAGCAAAATTGATTGTGTCGGGATCAACCGCCTGGGAGACACTCGTCCTTGCAAATAACAAGACCACTAGCATCATTCCAACGGCGGAATCTGCTACCGACGATGGACGGAGAGGATGAAATTTCATTGCACTCGTGAATCGCTCCCCGTCCAATAGCTTGCCCTGCTCGTCGCGAAGTAGACCCCGAGCGGAATGGCACTTTGGGGAACCTGACCGCTCACAACACGGCTCCGTATATTGTGAATGGCTGTAAGTAAAGCTGGCGACGAGGACAAAGGGGTTCTCGTCTGTAGTTTGGGTGCGCTGGGTTAGGTTTGAGGGGGCGAAGATCAGATGAGGAAGATGAAGAGGAAGAGGGAGAAGGAGAGGACAAGGCGGCAATCAGCTGAAGCAGGCAACTCACCTGGAAGGGGGTTATTTGAATGGCGTGGCCTCAGCGTCTCTGGTGCTGCCGGCCCACTCGGCACATCTCTAGGGAGACAGGGTGATTAACAAAGCAGATTACTGGCTGAAGTCGCCATATGCCGCCGTGGCTGGTACGCGGCCTATCATCACTTCATAGCCTCACCTTAGCTCTTCATTTGGTGGTGGCTGGGCACCGGATTGGGAATGTGGCTTTCCAGAATTTTCACGCAAGCAAGGCCACTGAAATCGCACAAGTTCTGGTGGCCTAGGGAAGAGACCCAGGCACATACAACGAGGAGCTTCGAGGCTCTCCCCAAGGCAGAATGGCCACGGCGAAGCCTCGTAACAGTGATAGACCCAGTGTACTAAACTGATTGTTTGTTGTTTTCCATTATTATGATATTGCGGCTTGTTGCAGGATCCTGGGGTTAAGGAGAGGAACGAATGGCTTTTTTGACTTCTTTGCGCGGGAAATGGGGTACCCGCTTCATGTAATACCCCTGGTCACGACCAAGAAACAAGTGCCACTACACCTTATCCTCACTAAGCAAGGACAATTACTATCATTTATTGCCTCCAAAAAAACGTATATTCAGTAGCTCCATGAAAGTAAAAAACGAAGACTTGCTTCACCTATATACTAAGGAAGCTCGTCCTTATTAAATACACGGGTTATACGCCCTGCCATTAGGTATTGCTAGCTACCGGAGAGTAAAGGTCGAGGCTATAGAGATTAGAGATGCTCAGTAGTAGCTTAGCGATTCGCTTCTTCAATATGACCGCTGCCACATCGTTCAAGGCTATTCCAGGCTCTGACCCCAGCCATTACGGCTTCGTCATCTCAGGCTCGTGCACATTCTTCTACGCCTTTAATGAGCTTAGAAATAGTATCAGGGGATACAATATGACATGTAAGGGCGATTCTGCTTCAGTTCTAGGCACTGTGGAAGGGCTGCTGCCGGAACCAAGGCCGCAGAACTACCAGTAGTATCAGTAACAAAGGCCCCCCCTAACACACCCCGTACGTATTAACAGATATAGATGCCGTAAAAAAGGATCCATTTCTAGGTCGCCATTGCCTCTTCCTCAGTGCCGTTGTCATAATACGGAATAGAATCCCTGTCGGCGACCTCTTGGTACTACTGTCTCTCCTCAGGGCTCACATCGGCCGTCTAGATCTCAGGCTAGGTAGGAGAATCATCAGGGCTCGTAGTATATTCCTCAGGCAGCGCCAGCTAGAGGTTACCCGTCAGCTCGTCTGTATCCAGGTCCACCGCCTTGAGATGGCAGAGCACGTCCCACCTATAGAGGAGAGCGTTCGGAACCTACTCGGCTGTCCGCTAGATAAGGTGATCGAGCATCATAGCGTCCCCCCAACAGCAGCGCCAGTTCTTGCCGACCCAGAACGCCGGCATATTATTGCGAGCTATCGCTAGGGCGTCGGAAAACACCACGGGCTCTACTTTCCAAGATTTCGGGGCAACGATGGTGCAACAGGGGGCTGAGAGTAGGCGTGTCTTGTGTAGTCCCTGGTAGTTGTGGCGGTTGGAAGTAGACGGTTTTGTATTGCCTTGAAAGACCGTCACCTTGAGGGTTTTGTCTGCGCTTATACTCGTCTCATGCTCGGGTGTCTAGCAGCTAGGACTTTGTGCATTTTGGCTACTTCCTTGCTTGGCCGTCTCCTCCGCCCTAAGATTCGGCAAGTCGATAACTTTACCCCACCTGTGACATCCACGGCAATCCCGACGGAACACTTCAAAAAATCATAATCCTAGAATGCGGGTGTGGTAGAAGACCTCCTAGGAACTGGAAGAGGAGGGGGGAGGCACCGGGAAACAATGTAAAACTACTCTTCTGCTTTGGTCTCTAAAAGCTTTAGAATTATGGTCAGCGTCAGTGCTAGAAACTCCAGTATCGTGAAGTGCCTTCTTATTGTTTGATCATTATCATTTCACTACCCTCCTTAGCCTCATTACACTCTCGAGACGACCTTGAGCGCTCTAGGCTTCTCTTGCCCTGTCTTTCCCGTCAGAGCGCTCCAAGCTACTTTCGCGCTGGCTTTCACTTCTTGCGTGGCATCATAGCTATCGTCTTCCCACCACCACTGTTTTATCCTCGATGGGGTTGCGCCATATTGCAGTAACAGGCGCTCAATCTCGACAGCGATAGCGCCATTATATCCTTCAGCTTTGTAGCTAAGACGCGGAACAGGAAGACCATCAGAAATTAGGAAATGCTTGGTATATGGCACTCGCTCTAAGCAATAAAGCACGTCAATCGGCGCCAAGCCGTGAAGTTCGTCGTACGACTGGAGAACAAAACCGTCTTTATCCCAAGAAATTCCTTGCGGATCCCCTGCATTGTTCGGGTCAGCTCCAGCTGCCAGAAGTTGTCTGACCCCTGGGAGGTTCCTTGCAAACACGCTGATTTGCAACGGTGTAACTCGAAACCCTTCAGGGTCGGGATCTGCCCCAAGCGCTAGAAGGCGCTGCAAAGTTGGATCATCCTTTGAATAGGGTTCACCATCCTCGAGTAAGTCGGCTTTATGAGCCCGTGAATCTGTTTCGAGTGCTCTCCAATACGAGCCAGGCATGTAGTATGGCAACGAGTTGCTGTAGTCAACGTGACCGGTCTTGCCGATCTGCTCCAAGATATCCAGAACCTTGTCGTGCGTTCCAATCATGCGAGTCCGACAGAGAACGGTCATTAAATCGCCTTGAAAATAACCTCGCCCATAGTCCCAATAATCTATGCATCTTCTAATTGTCCCCGACATCGTTTCGTGTAGGAGTGACTTGGCGTCTAAGCCTTGAACAAAAATCTCAGCCAAGGAGAAGCATCGTGCACCGAGTAAATTGACGAGAATCGGCGCTGCCAATGAGCTGCTGTCCTGGGCCCAAGTAATATCTCGTGGTATAAACATTGGGCAATGGGGTGGACCAGTTTCCACCAATAACATCTCTCTGACCATCAGGTGATATCTGGGGGGGTCCCATATCTTGTTGGTCCTCGCAAATGACTCCTCTATCATGATAGAATGCATAGCGCCTGGGTTAAGAAAGTCGAACACGAGTTTTGGAGAAGCAAGTTCTCGAGTGTCTGGTTTCCCCAAGGATCGAAGGGCGCTCGCCAGACAGTATTGAAGCAAGGTGGGGTCTCTAGTTTTCAACCAGTCCCAATTGTAGGCATTTTTTTTATGCGGAACCCCCAGTTCCATCATTCGGTTCCTCGGAGTCCTCTATATCTTCGACATCCTCGGATTTATTGGCGTCCATCTCAATTTCATGGACGTCATCCTCGCCATTACGATCTTCGTCGGCGGAAACCTCAGATTCACTGCCAGATTGATCGGCGGAGAGTGGAATGGGACTAATGACATGTGTAAAAACGGAGTCGAGAAAAGTAGTATAATAGTCTGTCCCGTTCATTTTCAACCATATGGCACTTGGGATGGTCGGCCTCTGCGATTCCAAGAATTCGCGGACCGTGTAGTGCGCGATGCGGACCTCGCGGTCGTCGATGACGGTGATTAGACATCCACATAGTTCCTTGAGCGTCTCTAGGTCGTACATAAGATCGCCGGAATGCAATTCGACGCCTTTTCCATCATCGGGACGATACGAATCAAGTAGGACACGTGTTATGAGGGGCAGCTCATCATCCCAAAGTGAGTCGTGAAAGCAGATCCAGTGAATGGCATGCTTCACCAGGTCCCGCTCCTCCAATGAGATATATGAAAGTATTCTTTCGTACGTCTTGTCCAAGGTTTCCGGAAGATTCTTGATTATTTGTTGAATTTTAGACTGCTGATGAAGTCGCCGCATGATATCCAGCTGGCACACAAACCATCGAAACATCCCTTTCGCGCCTTTGGATAGAGTTACTTCGACCTCATCCCGTAGCGCCCCCGGCCAGCGCTGAAATCTCGAATTGCGCTTGATTTGTGCTGAAATAAATATTTGGATGTCTGCATCGACGAAAGTGTTGGACATGCGGAGAGATTGAGAGAAACTGCACATTCTGATCCGGATGTCCTCGTATTGGCGGGTCGAGCGCCACTAAAATTGCTGTGAATTTAAGTCACCATGGTATGCGCCCCGATAGTTTGGGGAATATTTATTAATCGTAGTATTCTTGTACAAGGGTTTAACTGCAGCAGATATAGAAATGCTTGATTTGGAGCTAGTTGAGGGAGGTGAGGCAATAGTGATTGCTGCCTCAGGCTGCAGTTTGGCCAATGGCTTGGAGCACACAATTGTGCGCTCAGCGAGAATCCGGCTCGTTGCGAAGAGTTGTATTCGGCTAAAGCGCGGATCGGTCACAATGATATCTAGAAGTGCAAGCAGATGCTCACGATTCTGGCTTTCGTCCAAAGCGTCAACACCGATATAAACCTTGTCAAGATGCTCCATAGCGCTTCCGAGAATCTTCAAAAGCGTCTCTGTGCTCATTTCGATGTGGTACTTATAGGCTTCCCAGGCAGCTCTTGGAACCACGTCCATGCTAGAAAGCAGCTGCCAAACAAGATGCCAAAGAAGTGGCAATGATTCGTCTCGATTATGGCCGTGGTAGCAATAGAAAAAGCACACCTGCTGGCTATCGTTCGCTTCGCAATGCTCGATAACTTTTTCGATGATGTGTGAAGCCAATACTGTCTTTCCAGCCCCCGGGATGCCGTTAAGCCAGAGGGCTCGCTCTTGGCCGCTGATCCAGCCGTCCCACTCAGGAGTCTTGAAAATCCAATCTCCCGTCCCAGGCTCGTAATTTTTCTTGGCAGTGTAGTGTAACGCCCATGGACCGGTGCCCTCCGGGGATGGCCCTTGGAGCCAGTCTATCAACTTGCGTTTGTCTGAAGCTAAACAAGTCTCGAGTCAGCTCAAGTACCAAGTAACCCTCAAGAAGGTAGTGTCTCTCGTTACCGTTGATCTTGACTGAAATCTCTTCCACCCTAGCCTTGATATATCGCATATCAATCCTCCAAGACGCGTATGTTAGAGCGTTACTATCAAATATGAGTCTTGGGTAGCTCACAGAAGTTGTCCTTCCAGTGCCATGCCAATGGTTGATTTGTAGCGCATGATCTCGTCCAGAAGCCTTTCTAAGCCTTTCATGGAGCTTAGTGTCACGAATCAGGGAGGCGCCAGGCGTCCCTAACAAGTAGGTTGCAAAGTGCCAAGGGTGTGATAAGGCTCTTTCCTAGGGTAGGGGAGTATAGGGATGTAGAGTAATACAATATATAACTTAATCACACTTGAGACTTATTTGTCACGAACCAGGATAGACACCAGACATACCTAACGAATACGTTGTAAGGTGTTGAGGGTATGATTGGGGGGGGGGGGGGGGGGGTTGGCAGGGCAGGGTAAAATGGGGATGTAGAGTAGTATAACTGTAGGAATATGTACTATAGTGCTGCAATACTAGCCGTTTGGCCATAGTATGCATGCATCATATAGTGGTTCTTAGTGGTGACAAGCCGATATGGGGTATGTGGTGAGCTTATATGCAAATACTGCATGCTGTGCGGGGTCATAACTGAAGACGCATAGCTCGGCTGTTCACCAGGCTTGTAATTGTCACAATAAGACGTATACTCAGTAGCATAGGATCTATCACGGAAGTAAACACTTTCGGTGACAGAGAGCACCGATTCTTTATCCCCCTCAACTCACCTCCCTTCTTTTGTTTTTATTTCCTTTTCATTTCGAGAAAGCGGTTATTCGCTTTTAGCCTTGTTTTTAACTTTACTACATCAAGGATATATATCCAAACACATGTGACGCCAAATCAAAACATGAGACCTTAAGGGACAACGTTGACCACTTCCAACATCCTCCTCACCTTATAAATACGCCGCCAGAAACGTCACCTATCGAGCTTAGCATGGAACTTTCGATACAAGTCCAGCAAACCTGCTTTGGCAAAATAAATGTCAAGTGGCCTTTCTGTACAGAGATAGCGGCGGCAGCGAGCCTACCCACGAAGTTCTCGTGTGCTCTTATCACGCCGGGTGCACTAGGGGCGTCGATAAGCTCATCCCAATTGTCAATCGAGACAGCAGGGAACCTCGGTTTGGATGGAACGGCGTGATTCTGGCACCCGTGAGGCAGCGGTATGCGCTTGACGAGATGGCTGGCTAATGCCCCGAGAATGTCAATGTCGCCTACCCATTTCGCACCATCAAAGACTTGGGCCAGTGTCTCCACGTAGTTTGCCTCGACATCCTGTGCCCCATGAAGTACTGCACCAGGAACTGGGCTCTCGTACTTTGTGAATGACAACTGGATAGAGGTGTTTTCGAAATGGTCCTCGGCGCATCCGTTGAAGGCCATGTGGTCGATAACTCGCCAGGAGTTGAAATCAATCTTCCTCATCTTGGGATTCATGGGCGGGATGAGCATCGATAGTCCCGGCCGTCCGATATTTGCAACGAGCCTCTGGATCTCAAAAGGATTGGCTTTCTCCCAGGGATCACAGAGGATTGAACTAGATGCGAAGATGGAGTTTCCCGAGGAGATGGCCATCACGTCGGCAAAACAGCCTGGTGAAAGATCCATCGTACCCGTCTCGAAGAAAGCCACGCAAGAGAAAGACTCAGGCCGGCCAACCTCGAACCCCTCAAACGCACTTCTCTTTTCCTTGACGACAACAAACTCGTCGTCCTTGTCTTCCTCGTAGGGATGTTCTTCATCTTCCACCGGAACCCACTTCTGCTTACCGAGCTCCTTGCGCAGCACGCTGAGGGACACTGTAGCGCTAGGCATGAGCTTGTAAATCTGATCTGCCGTAGAAAGTGCCCTCATAGACCGGACGTAGCTAGCTGATGCCTTTTCGAACCAGACGGTGCTCAGAAGTTCCTCCAGCTTTTGTATATCGAAATACCGACTCTTCAGAAAATATGCGATGTTCTTTTCTGAAAGTTCTAATTCGGCCATGCAGACCCCATCGGCATATATGGCAACAGGCAGATCGTCGTCGATCCTGTTAAAGGAAAATTCTTGGAGGGGCTCCGGCTCGCGTCCCCGGCGGGCTTTTTCACGCTCTGCGCACATCTGCTCGGTCAAAGCGAGAGACAAGGGTACGTTCGCGGTTGCAGAAAATAGACAGTCGGCCGGGTCAACATGGCAGGACAGGCCAGTCCGGGAAATGAGGAGGCTCTCTGGATAGTACTTTTCACAGAGCTCTCCCATGGCAAGGATATCGTCGGTCCGCGTCTTTTGGTTTCTATTGTGCATCCATGCAGGGTCCCTCATATCCGCGAACTCCACAGGAATCCAGCGGACATGCTTTGGCCCGGATGGTGTGCTAATAGGTACCACTGTTGCGAATTCTCGCCATTTCCCCAGCGGGCATTTATGGGTATAGCCCACAAAGATTGTCTTCCCACTAACTTGCGGCGAAGAAGATGTCATAGCTCGAATAGCATCGATAAGTGTTGCAGTGTCGTTCTTCAGCCGGCCGAGAACCACTGACGGCGAGGTGAGACCAAAGAAACGGGGCGGATGGCCTTCAAGGGGCCCGAGGAAAGCAGAACCTCTGCGTGTCCCCATTTTGACAAGATTCCAAAAGTCTCGTCGGTCGCTCTCGTCTGCATCTTCCAAGACCCTGCACGCTCTGATGACTACGCCGATCCATCCAGAAGACAGGCGGACAATGTTATGAGCTGCCCGCCAGGCTTCAATGGACAAGTTTAGGTTGGTAGCAAAGGTACTCGCAACTTCGTCGATAAATTCTCCCATAGCGATTATCATGTCCACGACCTGTTCGGTCCCTAAACCGTCCTGCCTCCACGTACACCACTTTTGCAGGAAGCATCCTAATGCTACCAACGTGAATTCTTTGAAGGTGACACGGGACGCATCCTCAGCAGCCGAGCGCTGACAGAGGATGGGGTCACCGTAGTAACGGAGGTGCGAGAGCGAGAGCGACCAGAAAACCCCGGTACTATTCAATGGATCGGCATCTTCCAAGCCGACGATGAGGCGCCCGGCACCGCACATCAGAGGGTCTCGCTGCGCGACAGTCTTGTTGCTCTCGCAGAACACGTCCATGTCGGGGTAAATATGCCAGGACGAAAGCGCCAGCAACACGGCTCCGTCATTCACCCTTTGGGACACGCCGCTGAGCAAATTCGAGACCATCTCCATGCCGGAACGCCATGCTTTGATGACGCTCGGGAAGACTGCAGAGTTGTTGTTCACAGAGATGGAGAGATTCTCGATGATTAAGCGTAGCTGCGAATGCTGCCGCTGCTTGGCCTTGTCAGCGACAGCCAACCAGGCTCGGGCACCAGAGTCCCAGCTTGCGAGCTCCGCTCTGGTGATCTCGAGTTGCGACGCTCGTATCAATGGGTAGTGGGAAGGCTCTGCGGGGTCGTATTCCGCAGAAATCTGAGCCTTTCGCTCCTCCACAATCTCGGCCCATATTGATGTTGCTTCTGCAGGTGTCCACAACCTTGCGAGCATGCAGGCTAGAAGGTGGACTGCCAACGCACCCCTGCCGGAGGTAGCGGCAGCCCAGATAGTCGTCGAGTCGGCCCCTACATAGTTTCGAAATAATCCATCTGCTCGAGATCCCCGCGGGTTCGCGGCGGGTGACGAGCAAATGTCGGACACTCGGAGACCGTATGCTTTTACTAGATTGTCCGGTGAGGCGATTATTGATCCGATGAGAGCATCAAGCTTTCGAGCAGTGCGATGTGCTGGGCCTTCTTCTGCATTCTGCTTCCGTGAGGGGGACAACGACATGCCCACAGCCTTGTACTCCTGAGGCGCTTCAATCTTGAAAAGGGCAAAATCGAAGTTCAAACTCGCCAGAGCTAGCTGCACCTCATTGCTCTGGGCTAACGCAGCTGCTGTGACTTTTGATACGTCCATCTTCACTGGCAGCTGGAACCTAGGCTTTGCGCTGTTCTCGTTCTATCGTGTCTGGCAGACCCATGGGCACAGGAGAGACGTGGCAACTGCCATTTTGATTGAACTGGGTAGTTGTAAGGCAACCAGGCGACCCAGAAGAAGGCAACAAAAATACACCCTCCAGTCTGCCTTTCGGCTCAAAATAAGCCCCCTGGCAGGGGTAGGATCTGTAGCTGATTGGTATTATCCCCCTACATGTTGACGAATCAGGCTCTGTGGCGCTTTCCGAAGCCCAATCATTCTACCCCTGGCTATCAAGCTTATGAGCGGTGACGTACACAGCAGCTCCTTGTCCGCAAGGCGCACTACTGCGTGAAATCAGAGGCTACATACGAAAATAACCCTATGAAAGTACATAAACCAAAATACACTCCTTCTATCAGTGAAGCAAACTCGTTGCAATAGCAATCCAAAGCATTCTATTCGCCCCTGTTTGAGAAGGATAACTTGGGTGCATTCTACAAGCTGACAAGTGGGGTCAACAGTGGGGTCCATCTGGAGTATTTCGCACGTTCACCGACTACAGCCGGTAGTTAATACCAAAATAATTAACTAGTTATACCTAACTAAGCAATAAACGACATGTTGTTTTGCCAATTGCAAAAGCCAAAAAAAATTGAGATGAGTCTTGCTCTGGTGTCCTAAGCACATAGATGCGGCTTTGCTAACAGCTGGGAATGGACACAGTCAAACGGAAGAGGACCGAAAGAAAATAAGAAAGCTAACGTGTTGAGCGGTTTCGGATACGTTGTCCTTCTAGCTCTTTCGCAGTCCATTCCCAAAGTTGTCTCGTAAGCGATTCGTTCTTAGTTTTTTTGCTCCCTTTTCTGGCAATACCCACTGCTCATAGTACTCTCCGCTCGTTACTTGTTCAGTCGTGCTGGTAAAATCTTGACTTCCACACCGTAGGAGTCACAACAGACGAGCATCTGGTACAGGAAGGTGGTGGAAAAAGATAAGCTCCCCATCAGCCGGCCTGACAGTCTCAAAGAGGATCCTATATTTTCTAGCGACAGAACTGTTTATGGTCGAGAGCCAGGTAAGTCAGGAGAGACTCCCCCCGAATTCTGAAAGGCATCTGTGATGGACATGCCATTTGTCACGGCTTTCATTGCGTCAGAAAAAGATTAGGTGAGCGGCGAATGTTTAGTTATCTTAGATCTGTAGCTGTATGAAATGTAGTCTTCGGGAGAAAACAGCCCCCTCCAAGATTAAAAAGGTATTCTAGCCTTTATTTCGACTATAACCGCATGCTAAAATCCTCCTATCGGCTCCCATTCTGGCCACCTATCTTGGAAACGTACTTCAATAGATCTTTCGAATTGACCCTCTGTTATTTCGAATCTAATTGGGCTGGAGAGATTATTTCTGTTGAATTTTGGCGTAGAAGTATGATCGACAGCTCGAACAATGGGCTTCAATCCAGCTCTAGCTTCGCGTAGCCGGAACTGCGGATCGAGTGCGATTAACGCTCTGGCTCCAGCCGACTGCGGTGGAAGACGGCAGTAGAGCATCGACTGGCATAGACCTGGTTGCATAGTTCTGCTTAGCTGGCAGTCAAGATAAAAAAGAGCCGCTAGCAAGCGTCGAGATACGGCGACAATGTGGTCGTGGGCGCAATCATATCGGTCATCTAGAAACCGATATCGCGTACCCTTCATTCCAGGCTTGAGATAATCTTCGCACTCTTCTTGGAGGATGAGTAATTTCTGGAGATCGTCTAGACTTGGCGGCTTGTCCACGAGGCCGACGTCTAAACGGTGGCAGTTTCGAGTCATCGCTTTTCCATCCAAGCTGCTCGTAAAAGCAAGCCACTCTCGGTGGCAGTTCAGAGTGGCTTTTATCATATCCAGCCCAACTTCCACCCTTTTGCGGAGACCTTGGGGAAGTATGCGCCTTAGATTCTTCGCATGGGCGCCGTCTTTCGGCGAAACTTGTCCGCTGATGTCCTGAAAAATGCCAGTCCCGATAGAGACGATAATGTCTGGTGCTTTAGTTGATCTCCAGATTTTTCTAGCTTCACTAACCGCCAAGGCCACGGGATTATTTTGAACTACCGCTCCGTCCACGTACCACATATTAGTTAGTTCGTGGTAGTAGGGCTTGAAGAGTGTTTGTGCCGCAGATGTAGCTCGAGCCCTGAGAGAATAGCCCCGCATTAGACGGCTATTTAAGTACTTTTCATGATAACTATACTTACGCTTGCCAAAGCTTAAAGTCTTTCTCCTGTTGGTCCTCCCGATGCAAGTAGTCGACTGTTGAGCATGTTAATGGCAATGCTTCTATCAAGTGGTTGTTGAGCATACATCGTTTTATTCCCGCCTTTTCTTCGTATCGAGGGCTTCGAGAATAGTTGGCTAACAGGCAAGGTTGGTTTCGACCTTGAACACAGGTGACGACAGCAACTTTGACAGAATCTCCAGTCCGCGCCGGAGTCCCGGCATGTCTGGCGCGGGGTTGGCCGAAAAGGTATTCGTCGCCGAAATGGGCCCGTAGTGTGGTCTCGATACCTGAGTTAGTGTATTTATGACCTACAAATGGCTCTACAAGCCCTGATAGAAGCGGGACGGATAGCGATTTTCGTAGGGTAAACGAGCCCCTTGCTAGGGATCTAAAAAGACTGGTGGCACGGCTGAGGCTCCACTGCTTCTCGAAAACCCCCAAGGCAATTATGCCGCCTTTAAGATCGTCAATGGCGCGCAATTGGTTGTGCATGGGTGCAAAGAAAGATCAAGTACCTGTGCTTGTCCCTATTACCAGGTCGAAGAGGTCTTGGATAGGGATTCCAAGGCCAATCACATTTTCAATTTCCGACAAGATTGTGAGCTCGACGATGCCCCTGATACCACCCCTAACTCAAATCAGCATAAATAGGGCATCTTTATCGGAAGCGTGACAAACCCATCAAGGCTCAAGATGCGGGCTCCCGCGTAATTAGGCTTCACTCGAATGGTCCATGGTGATGTCGAGAAACGACAACCGAGCGGGCAGTCTCTGATGTGAACCAACGAGGCACCATCCTCGATTCCATTATATCTCAGTATGCATTCTTGGCAAATCCCATGCTGTTGGGGCTGGCATGGTAGCATGTTTGTCGGACATCGTGAAAGGCAGGACAAGCAAGTCAGCTGGTCGCTAATTTTGAACACTTCGCAATCCTTGGCGGCACACGCCAAGTGGTGATGAATGTCATCCTGGCGAGACAGGAAATCCAATTCCTCCCAGAGAAGCTCAAAGATTTGGTCGGGGTCGTACGAGTCCACGTGGCGTCCGGTTGCCAACATATCGTCGTCAGATTCCTCGGATGAGCTGGATGATCTCAAATATCCTCGGCCATTAATTGGATGGAACTGATGACCCTTTTCGTGGCTCTCGAGGTAGTTTGTGCACCTACGTCCACGCCGGTCCTTGTACTCACACCTCCAATATCGGCTTCGGAATAATTGTAGCCCTCGCCGAGTTTCATCTTCGAGTTCCTCTTTTCGTCTCTGAGCTCTCTCTTCGGAGTCGACTTAACAGATGTCAGCAGTGGTACAAAGGAATATAGAAGGGACAACTTGCTCCGCTTAAAGAAGTCGACTCGAGCAGCAATGCAGGCCGCGAGGTATGGAACCATGTCCTCCAGTAACTGAACTTCACCGCCGACTTTGTTCTTCCGGTTAAGCCTTTTTATCTTTACCATATTCCATAGGACACGTGCCAGATGCTCGCCAAAAGAAGTCGGCAAATTTGCATCACCATCTAGGACCTCGTGAAAATCGAGCGCATTTCGGTAGTCATGGCCTAAAATTGTAGCTGTAGTTTTGAGATAAGCATCAAGGTTTGCGACATCGAGATCCATGTTGAACGATCGGCGTTTCTCGCGAATGTGATCAGAGACGGATGAAATCTCGCTGTACAATCCCTTGATCTGGCCGGCTATTTCGTCGGTCGTTGTGGGCTGACGGTCATATGTGGGTATTGATATGACACGGAAAAAGTCATAGTAGCATAGTACAAGTTCCTCTGCATTGCTGATGCTGCGTCCTCGGCGACGCCACCTACGCCGAAGCTCTTCGAATCGGTCGGACTTCTCAAAGCTTCGTAGGAGCTTGCTGGTTGCTACCTTCGCGTCCCGCAAACCGTCACGTGAGTGAACTGGGATCTTGTTGAGTATGATGATTAATCCCGGCCTTACCCGTTGATTAAGTGTCTTCTCGTGGCCATCTTTAGCCCAGGCAAATAAGGTCTCCAGGATATCACTAGATGCTCTGTGCCCGAAGTTAGCGGACCTTGGGTGTTGTGGGGTGTAAAAAGCAGAACTAAAACCTCATACTTTGTGTTGTTGCAAACGAAGCAAATCACATCAGAAAAAGCGTAGAGCAATCTGGGGTAGACATGCTTCACTATGTTTTTACGGGTCTCTGTCGTAACACGCCCACGATCGTCGGGATAGATTGAGGTATAATCCAGTTCACCCCAGTGTATATCTATACCGTTCGTAGCAGTGCTCTCATGCTCCCGGTATTGCTCGAAAGGGGTCAGGCCACCAATCTTTGGCATGCCAGAGCTGTTCTTAAAATCTCTGCTAGCTTCAGAAAGGATCTGGCGCGAGACTGGGTTATCAGAGCCAGAGAAGCCTTCGCAGTCTAGCCACGAGTCAGTTCATGGGGACTTGTCGTCCTAGACAGATCTGGATTGTCCTTGCCTACGAAGAAGAGAGGATCTTCAGTCGAAATGGTACCGGGGTCCGCAAAGATATGAACATCGCTGCTGGTAGAATCGAATTCGTCATTTGCTGCACCAGGGATCGGGGCTCGGAAAGTAAAGCGATGTTGCGGAGCTGACATCCGAATGATAGCCCGAATCAAGGTGCTCTTCCCCGAGCCAGTATCTCCGACAAAAGACATTATCCTAGGATATTGTCTCTGAGGTCTGTTAATTGCCTCCGATAGAAGCGACTCGAGCCGCGGATAGATGACGAGTTGAGGGAAAGGACCCTTTTGCTCACGCGGAACGCCAAACCAGATAGACCACATATCATCAAGATGATAAGCTCTTCTGACTTCTTCAGTGAAGTTGGATTCCAGTAGATATGAGGTGTGTATAACATTGCGAAAGTCGATCTCTTCGCATCCATCTTCTTCTGAGTCATTTGAATTTGCGAGCGTGTTTGGTTGATGGAAGCCGTTGTCAGCTAGGCAATCCTTATGGACTGGGCGTCTTGCAGGCCCGCAGCCGCGACAGAAAACGAGCTCCGAGGGGTCACCAGCCATTCTACACATGCGACAGGTCCGGTTCATCCTCATACCTTCAGCAAGCTCTTGGATACTATGAAAACCACATGTTAGGTACGCCTTTTGCCTCGCTATAGGGTTCGTACAGTTTACTACTCGGCGCCGGCCAGCTTTTTGCAGCAATTCCCTGCCCACCATCGCTGCCAGGCTCGGGGCTGTCTTCGTCGGCGAGGATCAGTCCGTCGCTGCCGTCCGGGAAATGTCTGCCCGAGATGACGATCTTGTCGTACATCGCGGCTAGGTCATCCCTACTAGTGGGAGTAGCAGAAGATCCAAATGGACTTGCACTCATCGTTATCTGCGATGTTGGCCTTTGCTTGTACCAAATAACAAGGGAACAAATTCTCAGGTGTTTGGATCCCTCACTTTTGACAACAGCAAACGAAGCTGAGAGCCTGAGACAAAACGCTTTCGGCGGGGTAGCTGAGAGATGAAAGTTCAAAACGTACATACGCCAAATGAGGGAGCCTTATGCCGCAATAACGAAATTCCGAATTCGTCCAGGGTGTTATTGTCTCGGCGAGGCTCTGCGGTACTTCGTGCATGTGCGTATTGGTACACAGCCTCTGTAGGCTTTCCCGCCTAGCCGTTCTTAGCAGGGCTGTGGCAGATTGGCGTTTTACTGTTGGCACGTGCGTTCGTGATGCAGGACTCAATGGACGCAGGCGTGGACCGGCCTTGGTTATGCCTAACAAGGGTACGTACACGGCGCCGTAGGGCGTCTGCGCACCGGTCGTAGCGAAGGGTAAAAAAAAAAAAAAACCCCCGTTCGGGCTAATGCGACAGCTTTTACAAAGGCTCATCCTACATTAAACACTTTAGGCATTGTTAGAGAGATTACGATAGAGAGTGAGAAGTAAAAGGAACCGGTATCATCGCGATATGACAGCAATAGGATTACCGTAGTTATATAAAAAGTTAATATTAAAGCCAGTTGCCAATCCCCGTCTAAGTATCTCGGTTATATGATCGGTATATCGTGGGCCTTTATTTCTTAGAAACTCTGGCCTAGCCACAATAGGTTTGACAAGTACCATATTTTATTGATACTTCCTCACGCCGATCTTAACAACCGTTGCACTATTTTTCCCAAACTCCCCAGTAGAAGCTAACAGTTCACCATTCTCATCAGCGATGTGCACCTCCAGCTCTGCCGGCGGTCACGTGCATAAAAAGTCTTACATCCATCTTAGCCTCCAGCACGAGTTTCTTTCCCCGCTTCTTTACGAAGCTCTCGTCTTAACACTCAGGGTCTCCATTTTCACTACTTCAAACATTGTGAGTGTAAAGGATACCTTTGACTTTGCCCATACATAGCTATGGAGGGCTACCAGTACACTCCCCTAAAAAGCCCCACTAGCATTCGACTTCTCAAATTTAACCCGCTATTGGGTGTCGTTGATAATTGCTTAGAAATAGAGCTCTACGAAGCCAGGCTAGATGAGAATATAAAGTTCCAGGCGCTTTCGTACACCTGGGGGGATTTGAAGAACCGAATCAACGTCCGAGTCGATGGAAGCACATTAACAATCACACCTAGCTTATACGGCTTTTTGAGCGAGCTCCGTCGAGCTGGGTCGAGAGACGAAGACCAAAATCCGATCTCCTACTGGGCCGATCAACTATGTATCAACCAGGCCGATGTTCCCGAACGGAACATGCAGGTTGCGATGATGGCCGACATCTACCGACGGAGTCAGAAGACGCTGGTTTGGCTTGGAGAATCCGCGTCTCCTGAGAACTTGGCGCTGGAGATGCTATGCAATATCGATGACCTGGGCTATACAATGAAAGTAGCGCCGACTCTGATGCTGCCACACGTTGCCGAGACGATTGCGCCACATCTTCGGTCCGAAAGCGGTAGGCGCTTCACTCCTGGTTCTTATTTTTAACCTTTCAGTAACAAATGTAGGTGAACAAGTGCAATGTGAGCTACGTGGGCTGTTAGATCGACCTTGGTGAGCGACGGTCAAACCCACACTCTTCCCTAATCAATCTCTGACATCTCTGCTGGTTCACGAGGGCCTGGGTCGTCCAGGAAGTTGCCATCGCAACAGAGTGCGTGGTCCATGTTCCAGGGAAGAGCTTCAGATGGGAGACCTTCGATCTGGCAATTATTGGTATTTCCTGGATTGACAAAAAGGCGCGGGGAAGTTTGAGAGGATCCTGGGTCCTCAGAACAAAAGCCGCAGCGACGATACGCCACATCCAGCACTGCAAGAAGATTTGGGTCAGCCGAAATTCCGCGCAGGAGCGCGACGATTTCCTTCAGTTACTCAGACGCCTCGGCCCCACCATGGAGTGCTCTGATCCGAGAGATCGCGTTTACGCGTTCCTCTCCCTAAAGCCAGACTCTTTCTGTCTGCAGCCCAAGTACGGGCTATCTGTCGAAGACGTTTTCGTCCAAACATCAGCTGCTCTTGCGGCACAGAGCGAAAGCCTGGACATTTTTGCGTATACCCGGTATCCACCAATAGGAGAGAATAGCGCAATCTCAACGGTGCCCTCCTGGGCCATCGACTGGCGCCTGCCTAGTACCATGAGTCGATTAGACGTCACGTCTAAGTCGACCTTCTGTGCTAGCGGCAAATTTTCTTACAAAGCAGGTCCTTCCAGTCCTCTTAGTTACAAGATGCTAGTGAAGGGAAGAGTCATCGACTCAATTAGTACACTATATGGTAACGATGATGTTCCATCAACAACAGACACACAAACACTCATGACCTATTTTCATCGCTCTCGAATCCTCGCATCCGTCTTATATCTTTACAGGCGCCAGGGAATATCGGTAGCAGAGACCCTTTACACCTCAATCTATCACCGATGTGTGAAAGTTATGCTTTGTTATGACCGCACGCTAGACGATCCACACGGGGACTGGGACGAGGCTCTAGAGACAGCTCTAGATGCTCTGAATGAAAATGTCCTCCACTTCAGCCTCCCTAAACTGGAAGGCTCAACTTCAGCTACGTCGCATGAGAGCCCCCTCAGGCGTTTCGGGAGCAAACTTGGTCGAAAATCTAGCCGGTTACTATACCTCACAGGCGGAAGAAAACTACTAGGCCTTGCGCCACCACTATCAAAAGCCGGCGACTTGATATGTATTCTCCATGGCTCCATGACTCCTATCGCTCTCAGAAGATCTACAGTTGCGGGGCAGTTTCACGTTATCGGGCAGTCTTATCTTGAAGATTGGATGCACGGAGTTCATATTGACTGGACAGAAGATAGCGCGGAGAGTTTCGAGCTCGTATAGCTAGGAGCCCTGCTAGGAGCACAAAGACGGCGCCGATCAATGTTGAGCCTACTCGGCTTATTTGTATAGCATTACACAGTTAAGTTATAGTTGACAGAGTTTCCCTGCACCCGGGGATAGAACTCAAAGCTGAAGGTTGCTGGCTTGCCGGCAGCAATCACAGCAGCCACGGCGGAGGAGAGAATAGTGACAGAGCTGCCATCGAAGGTCCACTGACTATTGTATGTCTTGTCATAGGTTAGTCCAAATATTCTCGGTTCTGAAGTATGCGTCAAGACTAAGCAGCTTACTCCTCGGGCTTGCTGTAGCGGCCCTAGCCACATAGTCCAGTCGTCGGCCAAATACACTCCGTCGCTCAGAACCATCTTCACCGCCGCAAGTTGATGAAGCCCCTTGTACTGTACGGGAATTCGGAGATCTGCATTAGCCACCGCCTGCGAACCCACGCTCGATAGTGTGGGAGTATCCCACTGAATAAGCTGCACAGGAATCGAGGCGCCTGCGGAGAAGTAAACTGTAAAATTAGCTACAACGCCAGGCTCCGTCGGGCCGGAGATGTACTTCGAGAGTAAAGAGCTCTTGAAAGTGATGTTTGACCCGGATATAGTATAGTCGGCTGACAAGCTCAAGGACGGGCCTCCGGTCAGCGTGATAGAGCTGACTGAATTGTTATTGAAGATAAATGGAAGGTCGTAGTCCAGTACCGCGTCTCCCGCCCTGTGGAATATATAGGCAGATGTGAACTGCGAACTGGCTGAAGCATCACTCGTACTATCAGGTAGACTGTTGGGAATCCCTAACGCCGCACTTTTGATGATGTTGATTGAAGTCGGGTCCCCCCATGCTAAAGCATTCGCGCCAGCATCCCAAAGCATTACAGATGTTGCGAGACTTTTGGCCTCACGCACGAAGTAGTCGATGTACTTCCACCGTGCGGCTGGCTCGTTAGGGTTTATGTTGGCACCGAATTCACCGATCAGGAGAGGGACATCACTGAAGTTCCCACGAACAATTCCCATATCTGTAGACATGGCGCTTTTATCTGCCAAGGATCCCCATATGGTCTTGCCCCTATTGCCATATTAGCGACAAAGTAAACGGTGCAGTGCAAGCCTATTCTTACCAAGCATCGAATATGAAGTCATCTAACTAGAGTCAGTAAGATCTTGCCGCAGAAACATCGGTATGCTTACATGGACTGTAATAGTGATATTGTAGTGCCCAGGGATTAGAAATGTTGCTTGGACGTGCGAACCACTGTGAAGTTTTGGTCGCATCCATGCTGCCACCAACAAGAGTTACAACTCGCTGAGCGTTGTACCCGCCAGAGCTGGCGATGGCTTCGAGGAAGAGGCGGTTAAAATCATTTATCAGGGCCCCATCTGCTGCTGAATTTGCTGGAGGCTCGTTGATAGGCTCAAACGCGACCAGAGAAGATTTACAAGCAAGCTTTGACGCAATTTGGGCCCAGGACGCGGAGAACTTCTGTTGGATCATCGTGACGTTCGCCGTGGATTGCGTAACGTCTGCCCAAATCCACGAGTCTACTTGCGTTAACTTCGTCATCTCCTACCGCGGAGCGCAGGCTCATACCATGGTGCATATTTGTGAGTACATATAAACCTCGCGACGTTGCCATGTCAATCACATCTGACACCCTTTGTAGCCAGGTTGTGTTGATTGTCCACGGCGCTTCGTCTTCCACATAGTGATGCGCATAGGTAACTTTCCGCAAGTTAGATGGCGGCTCTGAACCCAACCGCATAAGAAATGTCGATGGCACGTACCTGGAATACGCACGCTTCGAAAACCGGCTGCTTTCACACCATCAAAAATGGCACCACTAGCCACATTGCCCCATGACCCTTCGTCTGGGATAGCGTCTAAAGTGTTTCCAAGATTCCATCCTGGATTAATTGCATCTACGTAAGCAGAGGCAGATATCGGAGAGAAGTCGCTTGCACAGGCATCTCTAGACACGGGGATTGCCCCTGCGGTGGCAAAGGAGTGCCTGTAAATTGTCAATAAAGCTTCGAAGACGGATTTTGTACACTCACAATAAGCCCATAACTGTTATCCAGCGCACCGCCATGCTGAAGGCCGGAAATTAGGATAATGGAACTAAGGATAATGCTCTCCTCATAGCACACGCCTCCGGCTGGCTCACAAACAGTGATAAAAAAAAAGGGAAAATGCAAACACAATTATACGCTCTCACTCTCTTAAGGGGGGCGTTTAGGAGAAATATAATCCGGCAATCGGGATCAATATGATTTAGCCGGCAGGCACCACAAATGAGCTTAGTCTCACGGAATCTACGGTCCGGACGATGCTACTAAATGTAACAGTCGAACGGGCTAACCCTACCAAAAAGGCAAACATGATTTAATGCAACACAATGAATTGTCTTCAGGTCCTCTATAAGGAACATTGTAGGGCACATTCCGGGCCTCGAATCCGAAGCGCGCCACCTCTAGCAGTTACGCCTTTAACGCTCTGATTACAATCTAAAGATGGCGGGTAAGATATTATCTAAGCACAGCAACAATAGGGAATAGTTTATTTTCTAAAAGAATTTAACCTTATAGTCCCATTGGTGTTTATTGGCCAAGAGTAGCTCGACGCTTTTCAATGAGGGCATTCAGGCGTGGGATGGTAGAAAGACAAAGACCGGCTCAACAACTTCGGAGGGGAGCGGGATTGCTGTCCTGCGGTAAAGGAAGACGCAATATTACCGGTGGCCCCGAGAAACGAGAAATACCTGTCGGTAGCCAGGAGAAATCTTGGCTCCAGAGCTTGTCTTTAACAGCTCGTAGCCAGGCTGTATAATAGCCTCTAGCTTTAGCACGCTTAGAGTTAGGAAGCTGATCTGTAGGATACAGCTCAACTTGTTTCTGAAAGAAGAGTCTGTGAGATGTATCTATTTTTTTATCGTACTGGGAGATGGAATTCTTAGATCTTTAAACAGTTCGTCGATCTCTCCTCTAAGAACTTCAGCGAGGTATCGCGGTGTTAGACAGTACTTAGAGTTTATCGCAGTTCAAAGAGATATGGGAACATTTGATAATTGAAATTTTACAAATAGAGATCATAATTATAAACACCAGTATACTAACAGAATAGAAATGTAGATCTACAATCGTATTTGATCTTTGGCAGCCCTTGCCGATACGTTTTCGAGGGCCGGGGCGGGTGTGGTCCCTTCTCTATGGCACCTACTCAATGAGTAAGCAGGCGGGGCTATGCAGAATACCCATTTCCAACTTCGGCATCGAATCTAGAAAACATGCCGCGTTTTTACAGTAGACTCCCCTCCCGGCACTTGGTATCGTGGTAAAGCAAGGCTGGGTGCAACACAAGTGCCGAATGTTTGGTACGAATACGTGCTTGCTCTCCTCATTTTTCGAGCCGCTCCAATCACCTCTTCCTCTATCCACAGAACTGGCCAGGGCAGAGCACGAGTGCCTTGCCTTTTCCACTCATATCCGAAGTTAGTATCCCCGGATCCGCTGGAGAACCTATATACTCCCCACCCCGATCCCCCGCATTCCCACCCTACGATGCAAGAAACGGCCCGAACTCCACAATCGAGGAAGCAATCGAGGAAGCTAAGTATCCAAGGTGGGCATAAATAGAGATCGGAACTAATCGTTTCCTACTAGACGAAAAACCCCGCTGTACCCTAGGTAGGCCCTAGGAGGCAAATTGTGAGGAGAAGGTTGCAACAAAGAAGGTAGTGGAAAGTTTCTTGTCTGCGGGCCCTCGTAAAACGATAGGCCGCGCTCTTTGGCATCAAATGCGTGACTTACCGTTTTAGGTTCAATGCCCCGTCATTATACGAGGGCCATTTGTCTGCTCGGTATGTGGGTATTACAAGTAGCCCACAGGAGCGGGGATGTCTTCTAACGTCTTTGAAGATAGTCTGGCCGATGCTTGGCATTTTGCTCACGAGACCGTCGTGTAAAAGCCCTAAGACTCGAGTATATAGTACAGATGGAGGCTGGGAAAGCCTGTCGTGCTGGAGACCCTAGCTCGTTTAATCAGCCAGCTCCAACGCCATGATGAAGTCATCTCTCGCCCTCATCGCTCTTCTTGCCTTCTCCTCTGGCAATGGTCAGGGCATAATTCCCGATGACTCTGCCTTCTTTGGCGAGTCCCCGCCGGTGTACCCAACTCGTGCGTCATCTGAACTGCCCTTCTAGCTTTGCGTCTCCCTAACCTCACGGGATCGTGCAGCTAAGTCATCGGGCCTTGGGTCCTGGGCGAATGCCTACTGCAAGGCGAAGAGAATGGTCTCGAAAATGACCATCGATGAAAAGGTTTTGATGCATCAGCCTGCACTTTTCTCAACCTAAGTAGACAGGAACGGATTCTGATTTCATATGGTCAGGTCAATCTCACGACCGGCTATGTTGTCTCGAATGGGTGTAGCGGGAACATCGCCGCAGTTCCTCGCCTTGGATTTACCGGCCTGTGTTTGAGCGATGCTGGCAACGGGCTTCGTGGAACCGACCTTGTCAGCTCTTTCCCCAGTGGCATCCATGTCGGCGCATCGTGAGTTAAGGCACACCACTTCTTGGTTCACCTGCTGATAAATACTAGCTGGAACAAAGATTTAGCATATCAAAGAGCTCTGGCCATGGGCGGAGAGTTCAAGAGAAAGGGCGTTAATATCCTGCTGGGACCTGTCGTTGGTCCTCTCGGGAGAGTAGTAGAGGGTGGTCGCAATTGGGAAGGTACGCAGTAAGCTGACGCCATGTTGGCCTAGCTAATTCCGTGTAGGATTTTCCATCGACCCGTACCTCTCTGGATCTCTCGTCGGAGAGACCGTGTCCGGCATACAGACCGCTGGTGTTATGGCTTGTGTCAAGGTATGTGGAGTATTTACTAATTGTACATCGGTGTCCAGTAAAGAAGACTCATTGCTGACATGAGCCAGCATTTCATCGCGAATGAGCAGGAAACAAACAGAAATCCTGTTGGAAACGTATCTGCTATCTCTTCTAATGTGGATGATGCCACGCTTCACGAATCGTATCTTTGGTTAGAAAAAGAAAAGATGACCGGGTCTTGGTCTCAGCTAACATGGCAGCAGGCCATTCCAAGATGCCCTACGAGCAGGGTCGGCTACTATTATGTGCTCATACAACAGGCTTAATAATTCGTATTCCTGTCAGAATAGCAAACTGCTAAACGGAATCCTCAAAACGGAACTAGGATTTCAGGTAGGCCCATTCTCATCCCGAAGTCAGCCCTGCGAAACCTAACCAAGCATAGGGGTCCGTGATAACGGACTGGGATGCTTTGCATACGGGATACGCCGCTGCACTAGCCGGTCTAGACATGGTGATGCCAGATTCCGGGGGCTTCTGGGGTAGCAATCTGACTGAGTCTGTCAACAACGCTTCCCTTCCAATGGAAAGGCTAGATGACATGGCCATCCGGTAACTTAAGTCCTACTCTCTACATATACCGAATTGGCTGCTAACAGGCACAAGCACGGTTGCTGCCTGGTACCAAACAGGCCAAGATAACGGGTTTCCCGAGCCGGGCATCGGAATGCCAGCCAACCTCTCGCTTTTACACGACAAAGTCGAAGGAAGAAACTTCGCAGACAAACCGATAATCTTCCAAGGGGCCGTAGAGGGGCATGTCTTGGTCAAGAATGTCAACAATGCACTGCCACTCAAGCGACCAAGCGTCTTGTATGTTGCGGGCTACTCGGCAGCTCGTCCTACCCAGAACTCGGCTTCGGGGTCCTCCTTGTCGTACTGGATGTGGCTGCTGGGGTTTGAATCAGCACCAGACGGCATCCAAGGTCTTTTTTCCTCTTTTGCCGGCATGGAGGGCCCGTCACCCGGTGTCGCACTTGGCGGTACCATCATCTCCGGCGGAGGTTCCGGCGCCACAGCCCAGTCGACCTTTATTGCACCATTTGACGCGCTCCTTCAAAGGGCTGACGCGGACAACACCCAGCTCTTCTGGGACTTTAATTCGTCCCAGCCGTATCCTATGCAGGTTGCAGATGCATGCCCCGTCTTTACCAATGCCTTCGCGTCCGAGGGTTTTGACCGACCCGGCCTCAGAGACGACTACACAGACGGCCTTATCTTGAGTGTAGCAGAACAATGCGCCAATACCATCGTCATCATGCATAACGCGGGTTCACGTCTCGTCGACCAGTGGATTGACCACCCGAATATCACCGCCGCCATTTTTGCTCACCTGCCCGGCCAAGACTCAGGGAAAGCGCTAGTGTCGCTGTTGTACGGAGACAGCCAATTTTCCGGGAAGCTGCCGTACACGGTAGCCCGAAACGAATCGGACTACGGCCATTTGCTCTCGCCCACAAAGCCATCCGATCAATACCAATATTACCCTCAATCCGACTTTACCGAAGGCAATTACTTGGACTATCGCTTGTTCGACCGCGACAATATCGAGCCACGCTTTGAATTCGGGTTCGGCTTGAGCTATACAACCTTTAATTACAGCGAATTGAGTATCCAGGTGGAGGAGGGCACGAGCAAAGATCAATATCCCCGAGGCCCTGTACTCCAGGGCGGGGCGGCCGATCTTTGGGACGTGTTAGCTCGGGTTTCTGCCACTATTTCCAACACAGGACATCTGGACGGTGCTGAGGTAGCTCAGCTATATGTTGGCTCCCCAGATGGTCCAGTGAGGCAACTTCGTGGCTTTGAGAAACCATTCATTAGAGCCGGCGGGACAGCAAAGGTGACTTTTGAGTTGACACGCAGGGATTTGAGTTCCTGGGATGTTGTCCACCAGGCTTGGAAACTCAACGCACTACACGATATTTACGTTGGGTCTAGCAGTCGGAATCTTCCATTACAAGGGACACTTCAGGTATCTGAGTAACTTGGTAGTCCAACAAATTGATCCGTACCGGCCTATTTTCCCGATTTCTCTTTTCGTCCTCGAGCACACCTCGCTGGTGTAGAAACATGCACATCAAAGTCCCGTGCAGGCCCGAGATCCAAGTGGCGACCTGCCGCAAGACTGCATCTGTTAGACGTGAAAGCGGTTTCCTTTACCAAGCCACCTGCCTGTGTAACTATCTAGGTTCGATAGGGGTTGGGGGTTGGTTACACGGCGTACGGCATGCTTACAATTGTCGATTGAAGGAAAACGAGGCTTGAATTCTGACGTCGCACTGCGGAATGTCGGCTATGGCGTGTCGGCGTCCTTTAGATTTGGGGGCTGTATACTACTGTAGGCTGTGTTTAATTGCTATCAAGAAGTGGCTTACTTGTTGTCGACGTAGGTGTCGACGTCATTTGGCCGATATGAAGGGCTAGGGGGAGGGTTCCTGCCTCCGGGATGCGGTAGCGAGAGTCGCGGGGTCCTCGGAAGAGAGGAAAGTGTATCTACCTTGGCTTAGCCACGAGGTGCGACATAGTAATTCTTAGCGGCATGCCCCCAGCCAAGATTTACTTTGTTGCTGTTTCTGCGGTCGGAGACCGGCAGATGCTGGTGTACATCCTCCATCCTCCCCGCTCGGACGGTCAGCTGGGGGCCGCTGGCGAAAGCCCCCACGGATCCAGCGCCCTGAATGGCAAAGGGTCCGACAGCCCTATTGCAGCAGCGGATGGGGCCGAGGGGGCGGGAAGGGCCAAGGCAGCGTCAATCCTGGTAACGCTGCCCTACCTGGCAACCTGGGCGTATCCGCGGCAGGCCAATTCGACTGCGCGTGTGCGGGGCCGGCTGCCGTTTTTATTTTATCTGGACCTATACTATACCTAAGTAATGCAACGAAGCCGGACCAAGGCGCATCATGTGGCACGATATGATGCGACACCGCCGGAGGAGGGGGGAGGGGGCCAGATTCCAAGTCAGTCTCGCAATTTTTGGCCATTTCCCCCCGCCACTGACGAGCGTTAGATGAATCCGGCAATAGTTCCACAAGCGCAATTCAGCGTCTGCAGTGGCGGGCAACCAGTGTTTTGCCTCTTCGTCGGGTGCATTACCCTCGCTGACAGGTAGTAAGAAAGAAAAAAAAAAAGAAACCGAGAAGGCGCTCCGCATTGTCCAGACGCACGAGCTGAAGCCTTTAGCCCGGAAGCTTAGGTCTTGTTAGGCCTTAGGTCAGCGCGCTAGTGCCGCCGGGCCCGACTACATACGCGAGACACGGGCTCGACGGGGCACTGCCCGACCCTGGACTCGAATGGCCAAAAATGGCAATCTAGTGGATGCACAAGACCGCGAGACAGCGGCAGTGATTGGTGTTGGGCATTTGTGGCGATAGCCGGGCCGTGTACGTGCGTCTCCGGCGCTCTGCAAGTTCGACAAGTTGGAAAAGTGAACCAGCCACGGGTTGCACAGCGTGCGCCTGGTATCCACTCCCATGGGATTCCAGCGCTTCGGAGGCGTGCAGTTGAGGTTACTCGTGGGAACAGTTGGCTGCACGTTCAGGACCTCCCTGTATCTACGTGCTGTACTATGCACATAGTTAGTAGCTAGTAGCTCGCTTGCCCGGCTCCTAAAAGTGCTAGAAAACCCTGCCAGGCCCAGCGAGTCCCGATGCTCTGGTCCGCCCCCCCGTTCCTTCCTTCTCCCCAGCGCCCACTCTGTACATAGCTCGAGACAAGACTCGGGCCCTCCCCCTCTCTATACCCCCCCGCCACCGACCAAGATGATCAGCATCTTGATCGTTGGCGCCGGGCCGACCGGCCTCTGCGCGGCAAAGACCTTCCTCCAGTACAACCAAGATGAGGACATCCGTCTGCTGGACGCCCACGCCAGCTTGGGTGGCGTCTGGTCCAAAGAGAAGCTCTATCCTACCCTCAAGACCAACAACCTTCACTCCGCCATGGACTTCCTCGGCTTCCCCCTGGATGAGCGGTTTGGCAGCCGCCCTGGTGAGCACATCTCCGGAGAGGCCATGAACGCCTACCTCCATGCCTTCGCCGACCACTTCCACATCACACCCAAAATTCAGTTCAACACGCGCGTGGTCGAGGTTACTAGGCTCCCTGCCGGGGACGGCTGGAGCGTCAAGGTCGACCAGGACGGCAAGGTCGACACGCTAGAGTGCCGCAAGCTGGTGATCGCTACCGGCATCCTCAGCGTCCCCCACCTCCCGGACCTTGCGGGCGTCGAGGACTTCCAGGCCCCCTTTGTCCATTCCTCGGAGCTGGGGGAGAAGTCCGACGAGCTGACGAGCAACGCGGACATCAAAACGGTCGCGGTGCTCGGGGGCAGCAAATCCGCCTACGACGCCGTCTACATGGCCGCCTCCACCGGTCACAAGGTCGACTGGATCATTCGAAAGTCAGGACGTGGGCCGGTGTGGGTGTTTCCCCCGCACACGTATCTGGGGCCCATCAAGGCGTGGAGGGAACGGCTGATCACGAGGCGCTTCTTCACCTTCATGTCTCCCTGGACGTTTGCCGACTACTCCGGCGTCTCGTGGCTGCGGGACTTTTTGCACTTCAGCTCGATTGGGAAGTTCATTTCACAGGGCTTCTGGAAGCTTATACACGCCGACAACATCCGCGACTGCGAGCTCCACACGGACCCCAAGTTCAAGGTGCTGGAGCCGGAGCAGAACCCCTTCTGGTGAGTGCGACCGTCCCGTGGATTTTTGCTACCAAGTTTCTGACGCCTCGCAGGTATGGAACGGCGTCGGGCACGCTCAACTATGAGACGAAGATCGGAACCTATATCCAAAGTGGCCTGGTCCAAATACATAGAGAAGATATCTCGCATCTGTCGCCTAAGACGGTTCATCTGGCCGACGGGACGAACCTTGACGTGGATGCCTTGGTCGTAGCCACTGGGTACTCGTCCAAGCCAACCATCGCCTTCAGCCCGGCCAACACCCACTCGGGCTTGGGACTTCCCACTACTGACCTGGACGAGGAGCAGAGAATGTTCTGGCAGGAACAGGACACGAAGGCAGACCTGACCATCGGGGCACGCTTCCCTCGCCTCTTGAGAGGCCCTTCTAAGGGCCCGAGCTCTTCGACCCCGGTGCCATTCAACCCCGGCGCTTCGGCCGAGGAGAAGTGCACCCCGTGGAGGCTCTACCGCGGAATCGCGCCGCCCGCCCTGACGGCATCTGGCGACCGCTCCCTCGTGTTCCTCGGCATGTTCAGCAACATCGCCAACACGATCCGCCTCGAGATCCAGTGCCTGTGGGCGCTAGCCTACTTCAATGACAAGCTCCCGACCGTCAACGAGGAGGCCGACACTAAGAGGGTCTTCCAAGAGACGGCTCTGTTCCAGCGATTCGCCCAGCTTCGGTCCCCGTACGGCCACGGGCGAGCTTACCCGGATCTCAACTTCGATCAGATGCCTTACTGGGACACCTTACTGGCGGACCTGGGGTTAAGGACGCAGAGAAAAGCGAACGTATTCCGGGAGCTGTTTGAGCCTTATACCCAGGAAGATTACGAAGGAATTGTGGAAGAGTGGATCGAGAAGACTAGAGGGGTGTAAATAAGTCGACGTCATTGTGGTCACACAGTACACAGAAAGCGAGCCATTTTCTTGCCTCGGGTAGATATGAACCCTAGAATCGATTCCACGGCCTAACAACAGATGGCCCTCTGTCCACACATCGAACAGCCCCCAGATCGAAATGGAGCATCTCTAGGGTCGCAGAGAATTGCCGGTCACCGATAAGAAACATTGGTCAACTCCGTGGCTGCTACGGTCACATCTAAAGCAGCGGAACCCCAATGCCCTCCAATGAGAACCCAATCTTCCGTGGTCTGGTGTTTCACGGTCATTTCCCGCACTGGCTTTGAATATTGGCCAATCGTGGCTGGCAAGAACCATTTCACATGGTGATAAGTGAAATGTTATGCCAATCGCTCTGAGATATTGGGTAGAATAAGCTGAACTATTATTAATGGCTAGACTGTATCCGGCTGGTTAGATCAACCATGTCTAGAGAAGTTGAGATCAGTTTGAGGTTCGTGTGCCCTCCGAGTGATCCCTGCGTTACATCCCGTCCCATGGCCGGGCCGCTGTAGATGTGTCTCGGAGCGGCTGGCTCGGGTGGCGCGCCTCCCAGGTACGCGAGCTGTTGCAGAGCGGCTCCACCTCCCGCTTCCTGCAGGTACTTGAACGATCCCGCCCAGAGAAAGACAAGTAGTGGGCTAGATGTTAGATACCTGGTAGATGGGCGCCACAGACGAGCCATTGCTACCTTGGCACTTCTCCAATTTTGCCCAATTCTTCGTGTGCTCAGCCCTGACTGAAGAAAGCCATGGTAGAAGTAGCGGCCAAGGCTTACAAAAGTATTTGGAACCGTGTTCAATCGTGTTTTGACATCTATTTGACTTCATTAGAGAGATGCCAATCTATGGTAATGTATGCGCCTATACATGATTCATCGAAACAACAGATTGCTCTGCTCGAGCCAGCACTAGCAATCCCAACCTCTATACACCCGAATGGCCCAAGGAACGTTAAGAGCCCATCTGCAAGCAACCCATTCAAAACTTCTAATACCCAAACGCAGCCGATCCGTGGCTTCCCGCCGAAGCAAATGCGCCCTGCCCATGCCCCCCGGTGTAGTCATACTGGACAGATCCGGAATACGTTAGCTGCTGGTATCCCATATTTGTCTGCGAACTGCTCAGCGCCGTGGTGGGAAACCCGCTGCCATCGTTGCCCGTGGCGTCGTAGGCGACCGGCGCGGCGGCCTCGCTCTTGGTCGTCTTGCTCGCTTTCTGGCTGCTGGAGCTGCTCCCGGTGCGCGCGTGGCCCGTGATGTTGTGGGCCGGCGGCGACCCGTCGCCGAAGTACAGGTACTCGGACGGCGCCACGAGGTGCTCGGGGCTAGGTCGCCTCGGCTCGCCCGAGGGCTTGCGGAGCCCGGTTATCGGGGTGACGGCGGCTGAGTCCTCCGGGGGACGGGCCTCCAGTCGCACGCTTTGGGAGGAGCCTCTGGGGGAGGCGACTGACGAGCCCGCTCTGCGACGGCCGGTTACCTTGACAGGCTCGGCGTCGTGCTCTGGCTTGTTGGCAGTGCTATTCTCTTCCGGATCAGCGGCCAGGATTGGGGCCTGCGAGCCAGATTCGGACTGCCGCGAGGCTTCAGCCCTCTCTTCTGTTTCTCCGGAGCCTCGTTTCGCCCGAGCGCGGTCCTTTTTATCACGATGGAAGACGGACGATATCAGCCCCCGGACGCCCATGATAGAAGGGCCGCGGGTTGAGCGGGAGCGAGGACAGTGCTATGCAATTAGTACCGAGAGGTCTAGCAGCACAAAGATTGAAGGTGAGGTGGACTTGAGAATAAACGAAGAATATGTTTAGCGTTGGCTAGTCGTGTATTAACAGGGCACCAGCTCGGTATAGTATTAGGTAGAAAGCGCGCTGTGCCGCCGATCAACGTCACAGCCACTAATGGAGTCACCCGTGGGGCTGCGCCTCCAGGAGTGGGCTGAACTGGAGGGGTCGGCTGATCGCTAGCCAGGGGCACAGAGCCAGCTGAACCACTGATTTGCAGCAAGGTACGAAGCAGTTACGAAGTAGCCGGTCGGCATCGGCTGAGACCAGGGGTCCTGTCTTGGCCTCCTACAAAGGCCGCGCGGTTACGAGGAAACCAGAAACTTGTCGACTTGCGCTTTTCATGGCCGACACTCGAAACACAAACGCATGCAGAAGACTCGGGCAACACAAAGGACATGTACGGTAGGTGATGAGGCGGGCGGAACAGGGATGGGGAAAGATTCAAGCAGCATCTAATCCTTTTTTAGGTTGTATTCCTTAGACATCAGAGCGTGACACCGCGGTGTCACCAAGACGCTAGCCGTCTCCAGGAGACCGTCTATCTGCAGAGCCAACAAACATCTTGGCCACGGTGCCTTTCCGAAAGCGGCCCGTGGTCTTCCTAGCGCCAACAGAAACCCCCTCATAGCATTAGAACAGACCCAGCAAATCGTCGCTCCCGGTGTTCTTCTGTGGCTGGGCAGAAGCGTGACCCAGCTGCTGTCCTGGCGGCGGAGGCGCGCTCGTGCCGCTGAGGTCCATTCCTGCAAAGCCATTCATCATATCGTTCATGCCGCCGAACCCGCCAGCAGTGGGGCTCTGTATGTTTTGGCCGGCCGGGCTCGCATCGAACAGATCCATCATGTCCGCCATGCTGGAGGTGGGGGCGCCAAATCCGCCTGTCGCGGGGCTTGCCGTCCTGTCAGGAGTGCCAGCTTCCGCACTAGCCGGAGCTGCACCATCGAAGTCGATGTCGAGAAGGTTCTCAATGTTGTTCTGAGCCGGCGCACCGGTGCCGTTGGAGGCAGCCGCGGCAGCGACCGATGCGGCGATCGGGTTCTCCGCTGCCTCCTGGCGCTGCTCTTGGATGGCAGCGCGCTGGATCGCGTCGGCCCCGAAACGACCCTTGCCGACGAACGACTCCGGTGGCTTGTGGTACACCGACGCGAGGGTCGAAAGCTCGCTAAGCAGCTGCTCGAGAAGGGCAGGGGGGAGGCTGGTCATGGTTGTGGTAATGGCGGGCTTCTGAGAGAGAACGATGCTCTGCAAGCCGGTTAGCAGCAGACATATGCACAGCGGAGCGGGAACGACGAACCTTTGCGACATCGAGATCGCCGGAGAGGAGACGCCAATAGACGTAGGCGCGGTCGCGAATGTCGGCATTGTCATTGTCTGCCGTCGCCTGTTGCAGCACCTTCTGCACCAAGCTCTGATTGTTGCTAGGCTTCTTCAGGAAGAGCTTAACAACTGCGGTAAGAATTTGCAGTTGCGTCTAAGAAGCTGGGTTAGCGGTGGACACGACCAGGATCCGAGGGCTACGACGCTTACCTGCGTGAATTCCTCCATGAAGCCGTCGACGAAGGAGAGCAATATCTCGTCAGCGTTGCTGATCTTCTCGGCGTACTCTCCGACGATCCAAATGAGAGACCCGCGCGCATTCGACTCGTCCAGTTCATCGATGTGCTCGCACAGGGTCGGGATGACGCCCTCGTAGCCGGGGTACTTTCGCAGAATGTCTTTGATGACCACGACAACCTCCTGGACGACGTAGTTGACCTTGGTGGCAATCAAGTCCAGCAGTGTGTTGACGCATTTCTCGCTGGCGCTCTCGATCTTGATGGCCACCTGGCCGATGGCCTTGACGGCGCGCCGCACAAAATCCATATCAACCTCCAGCGCATACTCCTTGAGCTCAGTCAAGAGCTGATCGAAGTTCTTGTCGTTTGCTATCCTGACCATGATCTCGAGCTTCTGGAGTTTGACATACGGCGGGTCGTTGTATTTACAGAAGAACACCCTCAGCTCCTTGCTGAGAATGTCGGGTTTCGCCTGGAGGAGTAGATCGATATTCCTCAGGGCGACGTATTGCACTTCCGGGGCAGACGCCACGAGGGTGACTAAATCGAAAGTCAGCCAACCGAGAAATCCTGTCAAGACGTCCAGAGGGATCTAACTTACCTAGCGGGGGAGCCATTTTCTTGAGGTACTGCCTGACCAGCTCTGGGTTGATCATCCTCATGTGGATGAAAACGACCTTGACGGCGGCCAAGACTACACTAGGGTTGACGTGCTGGAACTGCGGCGTTACCCTCTCACAGATGTGCTCCGACTCCTTGACGTCCTGTGGGGGGTATTCCGCCAGCGTGCTGAGGATGGTCACCCGTCCCCACTCAGTGCATTCGTTCAGCGCCATGAGGAGCTTCTTCAGCGTCGCGGGCGTGATCTTCAGAGCCTTGGTCTCGGGTGCAGTCTCGCTGATCTCGGACAGGGCCTGGACCGCATTCGCCACCACCATAGGGTTCGGGTCACCAATCAGCTCTTGCAACGTTTCCAAGAATCCGTTCTCCATGCACATGGTCGGGTTCAGGTCGAAGAGCTTCGCCACGCATATCGCGCCCGTCTTGCGCACGTAGGGGGATTCGTCCCGCAGCGTTTTCCGGAGGGGCTCCTCCATGTAGTCCACCATCTTGTCCACGCGGATGCAACCCATTGTCCGTATCGCCAGCGCTCGTATGAGGGGGTTCGGGTCCTCCGAGTCCTGTACAAAAGTGTTGACGGCGAGAATGCAGAGGTCGGGGTGCGACTTTGCGTAGTTCCTGCGGGGCGAGAGTTAGGCCCCCAGCCAGAGGGACGCAGGAGAGTAGGCCAGGCTTACATCAAGTAGAGGTAGACGAGCTTCTTCTGGTCGAGGTCCGCCGTGGCGATGTTCTTGAGCACATCAGGGAACAGCGCCGACACATCCTTGCCGAGTGTCATGGCCATGATGGTCTTCTGAATGGCCTCCTTGCGCTCATAAGCATACTGCGAGACAAGGCCGGCGCGCAGCTCGAAGGTCTCGCCCTTCTTGGGCGGCGCAAAAGCGCCGCGGATGCGGTTCACCGCCGACATGGCTTAGGCGGAGCCTCGTGGCGGCGTGGGAGGAGGAGGACCTGTCGTGGAGAGGTTGGAGGGGCAATGGCGGATGCCTGCGAAAGCCGAGGGGATGGATGCCGTGTGCAATCGTGTATTGACCGAGATGGTGGAGGACCGGGCGCCCATTCACTCCCGCGGGTTCATCCGCATCTATCGAGTCGCCGTCAGGGTGCTTTCGGCGGCGGTGTTGAAGAATGCAACCCAAGCACGAAGCGGTCGGTCGTCTGTGAGGTTGTGCTGAAGCGGCCACTTCGCTTGTCAGAGCCCTGCTCCACATCCCCTAGTCTAACTCAAAATTCAGGCCCGAGCAGAGGTCCAGATGTGGCGCATATCGGCGGCGGTGGTCAAAGCTTCAGCCACGGTGGCGGTGGCTCCAGGAAAGCTCTCAGAGGTACCACTCTCTCAACCCATTTCCTATCCTTTGCTCCACGTTTCCTGTCTGGATCATCTCCTCAAACGCTCTACCCGTATCAGTCCTAAGACACTGCAGCAAGAAATGGTAGATGCATCCACCCGCCGGCCATCTTGCCTCATGCTGATGCGGTCCAATTTAGGCCAATTTCCCGAACCTTCGACGTCTCTTCATCGAGGCAAGGTCGGATGATGAAGAGCGAGAGGTCTCCAGGAGAGCCGTATGTATTCATAATGTACAGACAAGTATGGGTATAAACTAACGCCATATAGTTTTACAATGCTGTCTTGTTCATGGGATCAGTTGCTGTCTTCAGCCTGATCGCCCAAAGAATGAACTCTCGGTGAAGAAAATTGGCGACTAGGATGATGCCGGTGGCTCCCACCACCGCCAACGCCCAGTAACTTCGTTGCTCAAGCCATCCACCGCCCATCATAGCCACAGGCCTTATGCATCCGTTCACTCCGAGGCTCTTTTGCCCTCGCAGAGCGTCGCATCAGTCCGAGTCGCTCTCGTCATCATCATTAAGGAAGGCAAAATCGGCTCGGTACTTCGCGGAACCCTTCACGCGAGCCTGCGGCTTGTCTTCGTCGCCGCTCTCCGCCGCGCTGTGCTGTGCCTTGCCTTCGCCGTCGCTGCCATCCACTCCTCCATCATCCTCATCGCTGGGCTCCTTGAGCGACTTCTGGGCGGCACGGTTTCGCGAAGCTCGGCCGCTGCCGGCTCCCCAGTTCTTGTCCATCTCCTTGACCGCCTCCAGGTCGGCTTCCAGCTCCCGCCGCTCCTTGATCTCGCGCGCTTTAGCTTCTGAGAAGCGGCCGTCCATGCCCACTTCTTTCAGGAGGTTCCTCAGGTGCCGCATCTTGGCCTTTGTGTCGTCGCCGTAGTCTTTCAGCTCGAAGGCCCATATCTTTCGGACGCCACACTTGACCAGCTGGCCTTGCAGCTTCTTCACCTCGGCTTCGTCTGGAGAGAGCTCAGTTGCCGCTTTGGTTGCAGCCTTGGGCTTGGCGGCTTTCTTGGGCGCTGACTCCTTCTGTTGCTTCTTGCGCTTCGGTGGCTCGTCAATCACAACCGACTCCTCGCTCGAAGATGCATCGAGCTCTTTGTCGGCCGGCTTTGGCTTTTCCTTAGCTACCTCTTCGACTTCTTCGCTCTCGATGTCGCTCAGAGACGATTCGGCCGATTCTTCGGGCTTGGGAGCGGGCTTCGCCTTGGGTGCCGGCTTGGCTTTGGGCGTGGGCTTCGCCTTGGGCGCTGGCTTGGCTTTGGACGTGGGCTTCGCCTTAGGTGCTGGCTTGGCTTTGGGCGCCGGCTTCGCTTTCTTCTTGGGAGGCTCATCCTCGGACTCCTCGAAGTCCTCTTCGCTTGATATCTCTTCCTCGCTAGCCTCCTCGGAGTCCTCATCCGATTCTGGGGCGCGCCTCTTCTTGGTCTGTCGCTTTGGCTTGGCCGGGCTATCCACCTCTGCCGAGGCGCTCTGCTTGGACTTCAAGGGCCGCTTATTTTGCGACTTATTCCCGTTCTTTGGGGTCGGCGTTGGGGACGGGGCTGGGGGAGCTTGGGGAGACTTGGGGGCATCATTTTCAAGCGCGTCCTAGAGAACTCAATCGTCAGTCGGCAGTTGGTGTCAGCCGCTCTGCAGTTCAATTGGGTAACCTACCACCGCATCTTTGATCGCCTGCTTGCTCTTTGCCTTCCAATCCCCTTCCTTTAGGAAACCATCTTCAAGTCCCAGCTCCTCCTCGACGCGTTGTCGAACAAGGTTGACCGAAAGGTTCGCTTTGTCGTCGCCATTCCAGATTCGACGGACTGTGTCCACCAAAGCACGCTCAAGCGCCTTGTCCGATGGGACCTTCGTGGCCATATTCGGATCACAGCTGGTACTGTCGCAATAATTGAGCAGATGAGAAAGCCGCGCCAACCGGGATCGGTCAGGTAACACCAGTTGAATGTTCTGAGCTCAATGAGGGAGGGGCCGATCGCAGTCGCGTGCAGATTGCGACGCGAAATCGAGGAGCGCGGGGGGCCAAGATCCATGCTCTTGGACACCCCTACCTGCCCCACCCGAGCTTAGAGGTCCGTGCACGGCCCATCTGACTGTAGTGAGCAGACAGCCAATAGGCTAGCTAGGTTCTCTGCTCACCTTCTGCATATGCCGTCTGACTGCCTGACATATCTTAATGGATAGTAGCTGGGAAATTCACGGGCTGTTCTTGGCTTGGGTAATTAGGAAAGGTTTCAGTGAGAAGACGTAGGCTGTATTTCATACTCGGCGAGCAGCTCCATGAAAACTAATCAAACAGCCAATCTGCAATTTGTGTATCACCCAAGCCTATTTCCTCCCCCAGTCCAACCAACTCCCATTGCCACGAAACGTGCAAGCTCCTTCCTATGTAATCGCTCTCCTAATTTACAAATCGGCAATAACATCTTGGTCTTCCTCGAAAGATGGGACATAAACCGGCTCGGAGTCCTGGATAACATCCACGACAAACCAGTCCTTGGTCACCACCTTGCCAGCAACGACTTTCTCCCAGATGTCCTTGGTGCAGCTCTCGGGCTTCAGTACATAGCACTTCGGCTCGGGCATCTCGGGAGGGGTGTTTTTGATGTGCCAGGTGTCCTTGGGACCGATGGTCTCGAGCTGATCCGTGACCGGGATCAAGCCGGTCGCGATGTCGCGGTTGAAGGTGGCGCGCATGAAGATCTCGTACGCAGCTGCCGGCTGGTACGAGGGTACCTCGTGGCCCGCCTGGAACACGCGGGTGAAGCTGTAATTCCCGAGCTGCCGGGTCTGGCCGCTGATGCCGTCCGGCGTGAGCAGGGCTGAGTACCCGGTGTTGGCGAACTGGGCGGAGCGGCTGTAGGGGATGGCCAGGCTGGCCAACTCGCCGCCAATCCAATTGCACGCGAAATCACGGTCGCCGTACATCATGTGGACTTTGACGCCGCTGTCGAGGAGGTAAGCGATGGCGTCGAGGAAACCGCCGTGGACAATGTCAAATGTCGTCTGGAACACATCGCTCACCGGCCTTGAGGTGCCGGAATGGTTCACGGGCACGCCAAGGGCTTCCAGTACGGATGCCTCAGTAAGATAGCCGGTGAGGTGCGGCGGCGGGAACGGGTCGGCTCGCGGGTGTCCAATGTCGAACCAAGCCCGACCGTTGTCGATGGACTGGTAGAGATCGATGGCGCCAAGCCCAAAATCGACGTCGCCGCAGAGCTCGGTCAGATTTTTTCCCGAGCGCATCAAATAGATCGGATCATATTCTTTGAGGGCCTCTTGGCAGGCGGTCAGCCTTTCCTTCAAGCCTCCAGGGCGACGCCAGTCGTGCATCAGTCGGTCATAAGTTGATTGGTTGTAGATTTCGATGCCATAGGTCTATTGCGACGCAATGGGGTCAGCGGCAACATTGGTAGGGAGGGGCGGCGGCCAGCAATTGCCATGCGATGACTTACATTGTTGTATGGCATCTGGATGGACCCTTCTCCCTGGACTACGGCGTCGATTAGTCCGTTCACGATACCAAGCGTATCGAGGTGGAGAGGCACGGCATTCTCCTCGGGCGAGGTACCGTTCGCGATCAGGTCGTTCTGGCGCTGGAAGAAACGGAAAAAGCCAGGCCCGTAGTGTCCGCCGTAGCTCTCGGCCCAGAGGCTGATGCGGTCATCGGCGGGCTTATAGTTGGGGAACTCGGAGAACCACGTCTGGGCAAAGTGCCACAGCGCATGGGCCGCCTCCTCGGTGCTGTTTGCTGTCTGCGAGACCTTCTGGCTGCCGAACGTACCCACACGGTTGGTGAGGTTCGACTCGGGAACGCCGCCGACGAAGTCGTCCAGGATGACTCTGAAATCCTCTCCGTCGAACACCACGCTGCCGTTGGTCGGCACGTCGTAAGAGAAGCCAACCTGGTTGGGCTGGTCGAGGTACAGCATGTTGACCTCATTATTCCAGCTCCACGGATTCAGATACGTCGACTTAGAATCCGGCCCGATGAAGCACGGTCCATTTTCTTCCAACAATCCCATGATCGACGACGCACCGGGGCCTCCGTTGAGCCAGATAGCCAGTGGCGCATTCTCCGGCGCCTTGCGGGCCTCAAAGAACCAGAAGAAGCTAAAGTAAGCATTAGTACTGCGTAAGCTTAGGTAGGGAAGCGCTTCAGTATAGCCTACGTGTTGATAGGATAGTCTTGCGATGCATGATCAATGAAGTTTGGGGGAAGATGTACGTAGCCAGCGTACGACTTCACTCCCGGGGTCGTTTCGCAAATGCCGGGCTGCACGGCTAATCATCAGCACATCGTCATGCAAATTCATTGGTGTATTTTTTTAATCATTTCAGAAGAGCGTTAAATAAAAAAATATACCTCTCCGGAAGCTTGAAGAAGGGAGGTAATGGTCAATTTGGGAATATACACACCTCCTTGAACGAGATGGTTACATTCTCGTTGAGCTTGGACTTGACCGTCGTCACACCCTTCAGTCGTGGGGGGAACTGGGCATTGGCAATGCCCAGAGCACCGCAAAGCAGCAATCCTGCGGTTAGCATGGCGGCAACTAACGTTTCAAAGGTAGGATTGAGGCCAGAATTGCGGCTCGAATTGAGGTGAACGCGATGATCAAGAAGAAACAATGTTCAGCCGTGTGAGAGAGGTGGGCCCCTGCGTCTTATAGTCCGACTAACCTAGCGTAGTTATCGGAGTTCGTTGTTACAGCCTTAGCACCTACCTATTTGGTGCAGGGGCTACGGCGTTCGAACTTCTTTCCACGTCTAACCTGAACTAGCACAACTGGGGATAACGGGCGATCGCCGTGACGGGTTTGTAAAGAAACCAATTCGTAGCTTTTTTCCCCGGACTTGTTTTAGCAAAAGAAATTGTCTCCCCCATGAACAGCTACCGGGCGAGCCAGTTGCAAAAACTCAGCGCTGAAGAATCAATCTTGCTGCAGTCTATTTTCGAGGGTCTCTTAGCTAGCCAGCGGCAGGCTAGATGTCTTGGAAGGTCTAGGTGCGTACAGTAGAAAACGGTGCCGCATTTTACCAACCCCCCACGCGGCAATGAGGCCCGTACACCTAACTCGATGGGGTTTACGGAAGGACACCAGGTACCTATTGCCGAGGCGACCAAACAGTCATCGAGGACGCGTACTTTAGATGCCGCAATCCGGCTCTAGGTCACCACCGGGTCAGGGAAGAAGTCTCGCAGCGGCCGGACGTGGTTCTTCTCGAGCGCTGCGACCCAACGCCCGATGCAATGCACATGATCGCCGGCGCAGAGATGCGCAAGGGCGCTCTGAAAGTCGATCTGCAGCCCGTACTCGTCCTGCACCGCGCCCCACGGCGGCCAGAGCTCCTGCAGGCGAGCCGCATACACGCGTCGCAGGACGGTCTTGTCGTACTCCATTGCGTGTTCCCAATAGAGGTCCACCAGCCCTTCGTTGTCGAGCTCCGCGTCGCGGCTCACGTAGTCAGACAAGTCCTCGGTAGGTGCGTAATCCGCCCGGTCCGGCGCAACCTCCCTGTCCCACCCGGTGAGGAAGTATGGCTCCTCGGCCGCCATCCACACCGGCGCCGTCCATGTGCACTGCCAGCCGCGGATGTCGACTACCTTGCAATTATCGTCGATGTAGATCTCTTCCATGCCGAGATTCCCAAACCGGAGGATCGTCCGCTCTGCCTGGCTCACCAGCGAGGGGAAGATGTGCGGCAGCAGAAGCCCTAGTCGGCACATCACCTCCACCCTAGCTTCGTGCTGCCGCCTCGTCTCGTCGTCTTCAGCCTCCCTGGCGCGTCGTTTGCAGTCTCCCAGTATAAGTGCGTGCCATGACTTCAAGTAATCATGAGCACACCTGAAAGCCCCCCGCGCTACATCGCCGTAAAAACGCTTATGCCAGAAGAAGCCTGGCGACACGAGCGGGCCGGGGCTACAGTTGGTGTCATGGTACGCGCATGATTCCCGCCCATGGCTGGAAAGCAAGCTGCCGATCCCCTCGAAATAGCCTTCGACAGGACCACACGAGAAGAGCTGGGCACAAATCTCAGCAAACTGCCTGGCGACGTACGTCTTCTGTTCCATCGACATCTTCCGCCAGCGGAGGCGGAGCTCGCTGCCAGGCGTAAAAGTCTTTAAACTCCACTCGAACCCAATCGCATTGTCGCTGGAGTCGTCGTGCGCGAGGACCTCCGGTACGGGGATGCTCGTCCGAGCTCTAAGCCAACGGAGCGTGGCCACCTCGCTGCACATCATGTTGTGTGGGTCCATCGGCAGCAGGACTTGGATAAGAAAGGCTCCAGAATCAGTATAAACGCGGTAGTCAAGGCTGTAGAGCCCCTCACACATGAAAGAAACCCTGCAATAGCCCTTCTTGCCGTCGACTCTCTCCAAGTGCCTCCGGCAGGTGGCTGTTATCGTATCGAGGTGCGGCTCGCGGGCCCAGTAGGCATTCGGATACACGCCAACATCAATCCAGCCAAGCCCAGGCCTCGCCGGTCGTGGCATTTTTGAGATGACCGAAATGCGTACTCAATTAGCAAGTCGATGGAGCGTATACTATGTCAGAAACGTATGGTGATAGAATCTGTAGATTTGCTGGACGGTATGTGTTATTGGATAGAGCAGCACTGGAGATGCATTATTTAAGGACAGACTGTGCTCTATATCGGAGATTGAACATTAGTTTGGCGGGCTAGCTATTACTCTAGGTTATTCACTCGTAAAAAGCATGATAGTGAAGGAGACGAAGGCCTAAGAAGTTAGGAAAGTCAGGCAATCCACACAACCTATCTCCGGAAAGAAGCTGCAACGACATGCCAAAATCCACAACCAACAAAAGCGGGCCTCGAATATGAACTTAGCCATGGGCATACGTGTGTAGTATCTCCGATAGTGAAGAGAAACAATATAACTTAGCCCCATATACATCATGATCACGGCGTTTAATTTTCACAGACCTGGATCTCCTATTTTTCGGATCCTGCAGAGTTAGAGAAGAATCGGTATGATGTATGCAGACCGACAACTTGAAAAGCAGCAGACTTCCCAATAATACTGGGGCACGTACCGCTAACTGCACATGCAATCACAATTTCCCGCTCAGATTAGCACTATCACGGCCATGAAGAGTTCTGCAGCAGCCTGCCTCATCGCGGGCGTTCTCGGCGGAGTTCTAGCGTGGAAAGCCAAAGGCACTTGGGAGACAGTGAGTTACGAAAACCAGCAGCTCGCCCTCAAGTGTCTCGACATGAACTTCTGCGACGCGCACCGGCTTCGGCGCGGTGCCAACGCGCGGTGCCGGGTCAACGATGCCGTGGTGGCCGTGTGCAACTACAGCCAAGAAAAGTTCGGGGTGCAAGACCTGGGCCTGAACTACTGCAGCATCCGGGAGATGTGGAGTGCTATGGACCGCATCGAGCAGGTCGCCCCGGGCTCCAAGACGGGCTGGTGGCTCGAGCCGGACTGGGCCAAGGCTTATTTCTTTACTCCGACCCGCGGCTCGCGCGAGCTTGAGGACCAGTGTGACAATAACGACGACTTTTGGCAGTTCGACATGGAATGCGGCGACCACATCTCCGACCCTACGGGCTGCATCAATCATTCGTACAACTTGCCCTACGACTGGTGGTCGTTCCAATACCCTCCCGACCCAATTGAAAACCTGGACGACAAAGGCAAGTTCCGCCCGAAGAAGTCGCCCGGTAGAAGATCGAGTGTCTATAAGGAGGGGAGCGAGCATGGCGCAAGGAATTTTACCCAAAATATGTGAGGCCAGGAACAGCTTAAGGCATTTATTCGCTGATGCAGTGTTCGATCACGAGATCAGCTGCCGACAGGAGGCAGCGGGAGGAAGGCAGAAGCAACCACTGCAAACAGCTGTACAACAAAATGTAACAGACCTGGTACTTAAGCACGCAGCGCATATTAATTTTAAATGCAACTGGAACTTTATACTGTAATATTTGCCGATTGGCTGGAGTGAACTCCATGCATCGCCCCTCAGCCTCGAGACCACCAAACATTGCACCAGGTCGTACCCACGCAACTTGCACTTGAACAACACATTGAGTCGTCCCCTCTTTGCACATTCCCGCTGGCAACGTCAGTCACGTAAGTCATCAGTTCTGTACTCAGTGTCTCGCCGAGCATCTCCTATACTGTGCCCCTGCTAATGCTCGAGGCAAGAAACTGCGAAAATATCGGTGGGGAAGGCACCGAGCCCACCGCGCTGACCAGAACCGCCCAGATATCACTTATCTCAGCTATGCTATAAATCGCAACGCGTCTCTTAGAACGCAATGCTGCCCGCGAGATCCGCCTGACGAAGGACCTCCTAAACCACGAGATTCCACCATATGCGATACTTTCACACACCTGGGGGGACAAGACGATGTATGTAAGTATGTGTTCGGTATTGGGGTGGGGTGGCTGTCCTGTAGGTCGAGCTGGATGGGCAGTATGCCGACATAAAGAGTGTTTCCCGTGAGTCTCGGGTATTATGAAGATTTGGTAGGCTCTTAGTCTTATTAAAGGGCGGCTTAGAAAATATGGTACCAACGGGTCGTTTCTCTTGGTAAAGTGGGGATTAGTGTGCGTAGTTTAACTCACTTAATGCTGATATATGGATTATAACCTTCGTATTTTGGATATTATGTAAAAAATTAGCTAGTGTTAACACTTACTTTCATACTAAATTTCTATATAAAATACAACTAACTACATACTATAGTTTAACCTTCCCTCTAACGAGAACTTTACTGTGCCACTTCACTGTGGAACATCTCGTTTCGAGGTTCATGCATTGAGGGAGTCTTCATTCTAGGGAGTACGAGGTAGACGACATTTGCCTCGGCTGTCAGTAACGAGACCCAAAATCTCGCGCTGGGCTGCCAACTGCTCTGTGTGCGGCACTCCCGAAAAAGTCATCCAAACTGAGCCCATGACGCCACGAGAAGCATTGCGTCCCGATTGCGCCTAGCCAGCGGAAGAGAAAGCTAAACTGCAGGACGGAAGGAGACATTAATCGCTTGCCAGAGAACGGCTGCTCAACTTCCTCTCGATACATCTAGAAAGAGGAGTAATCTCCAGTGCAGGCCAACACCCGCACAGACTTGATCGTATCACCTCGCTGTGATCGTCTCTAGATATATATGATCTTGATCTGGCGCCATATATGTTGTAGCTGCCATATTTTATGCTAATTGACTTCAGTCATTGGCTCAATGATGGCCTCCTCGGTTGGATTATACAAGCTATTGCGCTCGTGACAGATAAGACTCTTCTGTTGTTGTCCCATGGATGCGGAACATACCTAAGAGATAGAGTATGTATGTATCTATGCATGAAGGGCGCTAGAGGGCGAAGAATAGGTCGAACCTCACTGACTAGTACCTGAGTTTTCAACACCCATGGAGTCATCAATCCCTCTAATTAATCCATGCCATGGGTGTCTATCTTGTGACAACGTACCTAGTATGGTTGATGACCCGGGTCCCGTAATTTACAACATGGAACGACAGACGGCCATTGGCGTGAATGCCTTGCAATTCTCCGAGAATATGGATATTGAATTCCTGGACGACTATTCAGATCGCTGAACATGGTATTTGAGACTAGGTAGGTATCTTAGGTAATGGGCTGCACAAGCATGCTCCAATAGGTAGCAAGCAAGCTAGCAGGAGCGATGTAAGGTATTCTAGGCTTCGCAATCGCTTCTAGGCTCTTTCAGCATTAACTAGCGAGTGAGTTTACCAACTCTATAGTATTGAAGTTGTCCATCACCACTGCCTAAAAGCGTTCCTATCCGCTAGGGAGCAGGCTGTTTTGCTTTACAACATAGTCACCTCGAAGATCTTGGTCTTTTTTAGCGCCGCGCGTCATTAGTTCACAATAGGTTACCACCTCGGCAGCCCCCTGACTCCAATTTCCGGGCAGCGATGAGGACCGGGGCCGGCGTGCCTCGGCAGGGAGCGGGTGCCGGGACAGGGGTCCCGGCAGTGAGCCCCGCTTGTGATTTTTGCGTAGCTCATGGCCCTACGTTACCCTACTACAGGATTTACTCCGCTTCCTGCTCCCCTCGAGAGTGCACCGAGTAGTGGAGGAGAACCCTTGGCGGCATCCATGCATGACATACCCCAAATCGCATCTCCGAGCTGCAGGCAGTAAACAGGGTTCGGCGAGGTCAGTGTGGCCGCACTTCTTTGGCACGTGCTGAACTGCTCTCGAGGGGGCAACATGGCCAAGCAGCTAGTATATAATATGTCACAATGGCATAGCCGCCTCGCTACCAAGCATAACCCCTGAGCGGCAGCTTCGTCGACGCCACATCCTGGTCGTGTGAAAGCCTTCTTCCTCTGCGATGAAGTTCTTCGTCTTGCTAGAGCTCCTAGCCGTAGGGGTCCTCGGCCACGCTGTGCCTCGCAGCGCAGAGCCGCCGAGCGTCTCCCCCCGAGCAGCGTGCGAGAACACTGCCAGCAACCGCCAGTGCTGGGGCGACTACGACATCAACACGGATTGGTATTCAGTCACCCCGGATACGGGTGTCACGAGGGAGTACTGGCTTGAAGCCCAGAATATCACTCTGGCGCCGGATGGCTACCAGCGCCAGGTGCTCTGCTTCAATGGCACTGTGCCGGGGCCGCTGATTGAGGCGAACTGGGGAGACTGGATTGTTATTCATTTCACCAACTCCATGCAGGATAACGGGTAGGACCGACGCGCGGAGGAACGCTGCGGACACGAACGCTGACCGGCTCAGGACTGCTATCCACTGGCACGGCATGCACCAGGCGGGTACTATCGGCGCGGACGGCGTGCCTGGCGTCACCCAATGCCCGATCGCACCGGGCGACACCATGACGTACCGGTTCCGCGCCACCCAGTACGGGACGGCTTGGTACCATTCACACTTCAGCCTGCAGCTTGCTGAAGGTCTTGTCGGGCCCATCATCATCCACGGCCCGACGACCGCCAACTATGATGTCGACCTTGGGAACTTCATGCTCCAAGACTGGGGCCACGACTCCGCCTTCCACATCTGGATAGCTACACAGCAGAAGATCGCGCTGCTGCAGCCGGCCGCAGAGAACGGCCTCATCAATGGCAAGAACCCCTACACCTGCGATGCCTCAGCGGACGCGAAGTGTGTTGGAGGAGCGGAGCGGCTCGTGACGACCGTCACCAAGGGACAGAAGTACCTCCTCCGTATCATCGGCGCCCAGGTCGATGGCTGGTTCAAGTTCGCGATCGACGGACACACGTTCCGGGTCGTGGCTGCCGACCTTGTCCCGATCATCCCGTACTCGACCAACAACATCATCCTGGCCTCTGGGCAGCGGTACGACATCATCGTGGAGGCGAACCAGACGGTCGGCAACTACTGGTTGCGCGCCATCTACCAGACGGGCTGCAACCAAAACAACAACGACAACAAAGACAATATCCTAGGCGTCTTTCGCTACGACGGGGCGGCCTCGACCGACCCCACCACGACGGTGGCAAGCAGCATCACCAACTCGTGCGGCGACGAGCCGTACGCCAGCCTGGTCCCGTGGGTCTCAAAAGAGGTTGGCAGCGCAACCATCACCGACGCGGTGGCGCTCTCTTGGTACTACCAGCTGGACCTCGTCTTCAAGTGGACGCTTCACAGCAAGACGCTGGTGGTCAACTGGTCCGACCCGACCACAAGGTCCATCTACAACAACGACCTCTCGTTCCCGGACACGTCCAACGTGTACCAGGTCTCGCAGAGCAACGCGTGGACCTACTGGATCATCCAGGACCTGACACTCGTCGGGGCCTACCACCCCATGCACCTCCACGGGCACGATTTCTACATCCTGGCCCAGGGGAGCGGGCTGTATACTCCGTTCGTCAAGCTCAACACCAAGAACCCGCCGCGGCGGGACACAGCCACACTCTACGGTAATGGATATACAGTCATTGCCTTCCAGACCGACAATCCCGGGTAAGTAGCTCACCGCGCACTAGTCCCAGAGTTTGAAGAACGCGCTAACACGAGGCAATAGGTCGTGGCTGCTGCACTGCCATATCGCTTGGCACGCGAGCCAGGGGCTGGCGATGCAGCTGATCGAGCGCGAGGGCGAGATTGCACCGATCGTGGGCCAGGACATCGAGCAGTACGAGCGGGTATGCAAGAACTGGAATTCATGGCACGGGCCCTATGAGATGGACGACTCCGGTATCTAAAGTATTTTGATAGCTAAAAGTAATGAATGTTGGCGTGATTTGAGCACTACTTTAACTATTGTCCACAATGTTCTTTCTCACCATCCTCGGTTCAGCCGGTGACTGATCTTCTAACAACACCCTTGTTGCCTACCCCTATTTCGGTGTATACAATTGCATAGATACCTGTCTATCTATTGCGAGGTGGGCTGCCGGGTATTCCCTAGAAGTCCAATTACATACGTACATCGCACCCTACGCCCCTAGAAGCTAGACTCTTGGACTACTATTGACCGGGTAACTCTCGAGTGTAGGGCTGTATCGCACGGTGATCAAATTATGTCCCATCATGGTCCTGTTCAACCTGGTTTCCTATCACGGTCCCTAGGAGCTTTCCTTTTTCTCATCGACGAGATCAGCCTGAGCTACATCTGAGCCAGCCCCGTCTTCGGTGTCTGTTGAGTTGCGACGAGCCCGCCGTTGGTCGCGCAACACCAATAGCTGAATACCGATGACGGCGACTATGGAGGCGATAACAAGGCCGAAAGTTGTCGGGAAACCATACCCTGTCATCGGTAGTTAGATAGTTTACCTTACGTGTTGTTTTTGCTCTAATGAACCACGTGTAGACTTACGGAATGTTGGGGCCATGGTCTGTGGGAAGATCACGATGGGCAGCCAAGCAGCGACGGCATACTGAAACCCGTTCATGCTGCTAATGACCATGGCACGCTCCTCGTTGTCTCCGGCGCAGACTTCGCTGGCCCAGGTGTAACTGTAGTGGCAGTTAGCATTTTTAAGGAGCTGTGATGCATAGGGACAGCCCAACGTACAAAACGGCAGTCATGAGATGGATATTGACAGTCAAAAAAGCGAATTCCTTGAGCGCTAGACTGGGCGGCCAAAAGGCCAGAATACCGTTCGGGAGGAGGGTGAGAATCTAGGCGAGAGAGTCAGTCGTGCCTCATGCGGACAAGCCACTCCATGCTACGACTCACGAGTGGGACTAAGATCCAAGTGAAGCGACTGCCCGTGTAGTCGGCCAAGAATCCCCAGATGACCACGCAGGTCCCGCTTATCAGAGACGTGCCCGTCGGGATGAGATTACGGTTGACGACGGAGAAGTTCTCAGCCTTGAGCCAGATGGCAAAGTATCCGTTGCCGCCGCACGACGATCCGTACAGCTTGCCAGGTTCAGTCAGCAGAATGCTCAGTGTATTAACTACACAGGGGCTTAAAGGTTGAGGATTCGCACGATAAGGGACGTACCACGTAGCCGATTACAAAGGCGTACCACTTCCACGAGCTCAAGATCTTCTTGAACGTCGCAGCGGTAACCTTGGCTGGAGCGGCCTTGCCGGCCTTTCGTACCCTTTCTTCGGCTAGCTCTCGTTCTGCCGGCGTGAGGAACCAGGCCTTGGTCGTGTATGGCGTATCGGGGAGAAAGATGTACGTGGCAATACCAACTGGGACGGTCATGCACTGGGTTGATTGTAATGTTAGCTAGTTTCGCCCAAACCGAAAACCCCTCGAAGAGACGCGTACCCCGCAGACGATGTAGAGCCATCGCCAGCCTGCCAGGCCGTGAGTGCCGTCCAGGTTCTGGTACACAGCGGCCTGCAGGTAGCCTCCAAAGGCAGTTCCCAGGGGCGCCGTCATGTGGAACAGGGCGACGCGCTTGGCGAGCTCCGTCTTCGTGTACCAGCTGCCTAGGACGTAGAGCAGGGAGGGGAAGAAGGAGCTCTCGAAGAAGCCGACGAGGAAGCGGAAGGCGTACAGCTCGCTCGTGTTCTTCATGCCGGCCTGTGCGAACGTCCAGATGCCCCAGCCCGTCTCCATGAGGGCAAGCCATATGCTCGGCCGGATGCGCTGGATGATGAGCGTGCTCGGGATCTGCATCGCCGCGTAGGCACATGTATAGGCCGTCTGCGCGTACGTGTACTCGTTGCCTCGCATGTTGAGATCCTCCTGCATGCCTGACACATATGCATTGGCTAAATTGCCTTGGTCTAAATATTTCATGAAAAAACCTAGACAGCCGATGGTGAGGATGGCGATGTCCAGCTTGAGGAGGAGTCGCCGTTCCTCAGGGCTCTTGAGGTGCGTGTCAGTGTCCCATATGAACGAACGAAACGAGCGGCGCGGCTTCTTCTCGGCCACCGGCGCGGTGTCTTGGACGGCTGAGGAGTTGCTGCCATCGACGGGGTCGCTCAAGACCTTCGGCGACTCTTCGCTAGGATTACCCATTTTGCTTGATATGAACTCCTGCTAGTCGCAAGTAGGGTCACTTGAGTTGCGCACGAGAACTGACGATGCGAGGAGAGAGGAGCGCAGCATGCATGCGTGATATATCACATGGAAGATAACAAAGACGGGGGGGGCAGGGGCCGTCTTGCTTCGTATCGCAACATAACCTCGCGCATATAGATCATCAATAAACGGGGTCGCAGCTGCACTAGCTAGCTTCCGCGGCCAATGGAGCCCTAAGATAGTAGTCATAGCCTTTCCAGTCCTGCGCAGCATTCCCAGTTTTGGCAGTGACAAGAGAATGCTAGACGAAATGCGGCGCGAGTGTCCGATGTGGGGGAGGTAAGGTGTCAGTGGCAGGGAAAGTGGCGAGCTCGCCGCGCGATAGGGCCGTGCTGCTGAGTATCTCCTATCGCGCATACTTTCACCCCTCCCTGCTCTCCGCATACAACGCAGCTGCCGAGCGGCACGCGGAGTCATCAGATTATCGGCGGCCATTCACAAACGATCAAACTCCATGCTTATCGTTGATCTGGGAGCTACGCTATTCCCACAAAGGGGGGGAGAAGAGGGGTAGAAATAAAGCCAGGCAACGCATTTTTCTGGAAGTATCGACTGGAACGAGTCTCCGTCGATTCTCTCCGTCTTCGCGCGCTATCGTTCAATCCGATCCAGCGGCGTTCCGATGCACGCCTCGTCTGCATCACTCGGGCTTCTGGCCGTAGACGACATGGCTGGACTCGGGTCAGCCACGGCCGAGTAGGGGTTCAGTCGCGCGTCGGGGAAGACTCACATCGGCCAGTAGGCGTGGATGGCCTTGTTCTTCATGTCCTTGCGGACGTCCACCAGAAGCAAATCGGTCGCTTCTTTGCTCCACTGAAGCACGCGGGTGAACACAGCCATGCTAAGGCCCTCGACACCGCTGCCAATGTTCTCCAGCGTCCACATACCTAGGCGGGCCTAAGTCAGCGAGTGCTCCCAGTAGGCAGGCGGATCAGTTCTCGGGGAGGACCACACACCTAGCTCCTTGTACTTCCTGTCCCTGGGCCACTGGTTCATGGGCCACCGGTACACCACCTCGGTCACGTTGACGAACCCGGCGTCCTCTAGCTGCTGCTTGTACAGCTTAGCGCCGTCGAAGGAGCGGCCGATGGCTTGGGTGCCCTGTAGCAGGTCGGCCAGCCACTTGTGGAAGGCTGTGTCTGGGCTCAGAGTGCCGTCGTCGGATACGGCCGGCACGATGTCGGCCAGCTCGAGCCAGCCGCCCGGCTCGAGGTTGTCGAAGCAACGCTGGAAGAAGCGCGGCCAGTCGGCGAAGGAGGCCGTCATCATGCGGCTGTAGATGAAGTCGAACTTCGCGTTGAAGGTCCAGGGCTCCTCCAGGTCGTCGACCTGGAAGGTCACATTCGGAGGCACGAACTGCGGCTGCGACGGACTGAGGTCGACACCACTGGTTGCAGGGGGGGTTACACGGGTCAGCCACTATGTCCCTCGCTTCTATCACCTTTCTCGGCCCGCAGATGCATGGCTTGCAGGGTGGGCTTTCTTACATTACGGTGCTCTCCGGGTGGTCATCGGCGAAGTCAATGGCCCAAATACCCGTGCCCGTGCCGACGTCCAGAACCCGCTTAATGGGCTTACCGTCACTGCCCGCCGGCGAGAGGTAGAGCTTGTTCTCAAAGGTCAAGAGAAAGACGTGGTGCTGCAAGTCCAGCCGATCCAGCTCACGATCATCGTTGGGAATCACATACTGGCCATCTTTATAAGCGTGATAGGTGCGACCATTCTCCTCGCGGTACCGAAGGATGCTGCTCGTGATGGATGCAGTCGAGCTGACAGCGTCGCCAAAGGCCGAGTCGCCGTCGTCGGCCGCGCCGTCAGCTTCGAGTGCGGGGTCGGCCTCGATGACGGGCTCTCCTACCGCCGCCGGCGCAGGAGCGGCGGCCGCAGGAGGTGGTGCCGGATCGCTCATGGTGACGAGCAACAAAGCCGAACTGTCAAGAACGGTAGCGTAGGTAGTGGGGTCGCGAACTCGCAAGCAAAGGCACTGGCTGCGCAAGGGTGCAGCAACGTGGACGAGCAAGGAACCTTGGAGTTGGCGAGGCTAGGTGGGGAGGGGGAGGGGTTATCTTTTGGGGAAGCCCTACTACACTCGGTAGACTACGGATACTCCAGAAAACATCAAAAGCTAGGGTGGAGCCCCTAGAGTCTAGTCTTGGGGAGGGGTCGAACGATGATGGGGCGGGTAGCTGAGATATTAATCGATTTGTGCGGCCACCTAGCGACATTCGCGTTAGCGCCGGGCGGGGGACCTCGAGAGAGAATGGCGGAAGACTGTAAAGACCCCAACTGGCTGAAGGCCGAGATGTTGGTCGTTCTTTTCCAGGGTATTCCTGCAGGGCGGGACATTATTGGATTGCTGCATGCTATGGGGAGCGGGAGCTTGGGGCTACACCCAGCGTGTGGCTTCCTCCGGGACCGACCTGCCGCTTTTAGGGCACACGGAGCTCGGCAGGCGATCAACTCGGCGGGTTTTCCGGACGAGGGCAGCATGGCGGGCCGTGAGAAGGACGGAAGTAGTTGTCGCCCCGAAACTGCGGCTATCGGGGACCATCTCAATGTTCGCTTACTTTGCGTGTAATGCCCTCCGACAGCGCCTTGGTTCCCCTCTAGCTGGGATTGGGGCACACGCAAAATACCTTGGCAAATCTCGTGGTCAAAAGGGGGTCTCGGCATTTGCTGACCAGTTAACTGCCCATGCCACCTTCGAGAGATTATGTGAGGCCGGTGTGTGGTCATCGTTACTGCCCTAGCTTTGGTTGGCCAAACTTGGCCCTGCTTTTTAGAGGTGCACTCACTCACTCACTCCTTCCTGCCTTCTTCCCGCCGTCAGGACGGCAGGACAAGAGCAATCCCGCTGAGAAATCCCGCGGAGACTTAGACCTGCCTGCCTGCCTGCCCTGCCCAATCCAGCAACGGGTCAAATCCAGAGCCGCCCGCAGGCTGCTGCATTGCATATAGTGCAGTGCACGAGCCGCGGGTGCCTTCGAGAACGCTTGGAACGCTTGGTACGCCCGGCTGTTAATTACCAAACTCCCGCGCACCTGGTAACAGTTACCGGGAAAGGGCTGTGTCGCACAATCCCGTTCCCCGCACTGCATCTGCTGGGTCGTGGGCTCAATATGCAACTGCCGCGTGCGGAGCTAAACACGGCCTTCCTTAGGCCGTCATAGTCCGGTTCGCGGACGAGGCTAGCGCGCAGGCGCCCCTCAGCCTGGGCCGTACAAAAAGCCTTCCTTCATGTGCCCCGGGACCGCAGAGCTCATGGACTTGCCTCCAACGCAGCGGCAGAGAGCGAGGTGAGACAGACAGCAAGAAAAGAGAGAAGAAGGGACAGAGAGAGAGAACCACGACAGGCGCCCCGAGTGCCTTCGATCTGCCACCATGGAGCTCACCCGCCCGTCCTCGTGGTCGCTTTACGTGTGGCTGTCCGTCTTCCTGGCCGGCCCCGTCATCGTCCTGCTCGTCGATTTCGTCAAATGGCTCCGTATGCCGCCCGGCCCGACGCCGCTGCCCTTCCTCGGCAACAAGTTCCAGCTGCCGAAGCGGCAGCCATGGATCCAGTTCCAGGAGTGGTCGCGCATCTACGGGCCCATATTCACCATCTGGATCGGCCGCAAGCCCACGGTCGTCATCTCGGACCCCGTCGTCGCGTCAGACCTGATGGAGGCGCGGAGCAGCAAGTACTCGTCCCGCCCGCGCATGGTCGCCATGGGCGAGATCTACTGGGACGGCGCCTCCCTACTCGTGCAGCCATACGGCAAGAGCTGGAGCGTCCGCCGGAAGCTCCTGCACCAGGCCCTGTCGTCAAAGCCCCTCCGCTCCTACAAGCCGACTCAGGAGGCTGAGGCGTCCCGCCTGGCGTTCCAGCTAGTGCAGACGCCGGCGAGCTGGGAGAAGCTGCTGGAGCGCTTTACCTCGAGCGTCGTCTTCTGCGTGGCCTACGGTCACCGCATCGACTCCCTGAACGCCAAGGTCATCCACGACCGGTTCGAGTTCATGCACTACTCAGCCTCGCTCAACGTCCCCGGCAAGTACCTAGTCGAAACCCTACCGTTCCTCAAGCACATCCCCGACGTGCTCGCGCCGTGGAAGCGGGACATCAAGGAGCACGGCAAGAAGGAGGCAAGCGCGAATATGGCCCTAGCCGATCTCGTTCGGGGCGATATTGCCCGAGCGAAGGCTGAGAACGCACTGGAGTCACTTCCAGAGTCCCTCTGCAGGCTGCTCCTCGAGACGCGTGACGAGATCCCGCTGTCGGACCGTGACTTCTCGTTCGTGCCGGCATCACTGTTCGGCGCCGGCTCCGATACCACGGCCTCGACACTTTGCTCCGCCTTCCTCGCCCTCGTCACGCACCCGGAGACGCTGCAGGCCGCGCACGCCGAGCTGGACGCCGTCATCGGTGCCGACAGGACACCAACCTTCGACGACGAGCAGAGCCTGCCGTACATCCGCGCCCTCGCCAAGGAGGTGCTCCGCTGGCGCCCCGTCGCGGTGCTCGGAGGCACCCCCCACGCTTCGACCGAGGACGACCACTACGAGGGCTACTATATTCCCGCCGGCACCACGATCCTCGGGAACTCGTGGGCAATCAACAGGAACGAGAGGTACTACCCGAACCCCGACCACTTCAACCCGCTCCGCTTCCTCGACGAGAACCTTGCCGCTAAGGCCAAGCACCCGAACAGCGAGCTGGGCCTCCCGCATCCGTCCAAGAGCGGGCACTCCTCGTTCGGCTGGGGCCGACGCGTCTGCCCGGGCGCAAACCTGGCGGCGAACTCGCTGTACATCGCGCTCGCGAAGCTGCTGTGGGGCTTTGACATCCTCCCGATCCAAGGCCGCACTTACGACACCTTTGATTACACCGAAGGGTTCAACATCCGCCCCAAGAAGTTTGAGTGCATCGTCCGCCCTAGGAGCGAGCGCCACAGGGCCGTGCTGGAGCGAGAGAACAAGCACGCCGAGGCGTACCTCGAGAAGTTTACGCCCTTTGAGGAGTAAGTATTTCCGCCTCGCCTGGAGGAGCTTGCTATCGCATATAGATTGTTTCTGTCCACGCCTGTATCTACCCAAGTCCCTTTGCATTAGCAGTAGGCGGGGATCGATGGGGTTTGCGCCATCAGGCTTTCAGCACATAAATAGACATCACTATTGCCCCAGTAATTCCTTCACGTCCCTCTCCTTGAGCCACTGCTGCCACGACTTTGTCGTGGGCTTGTTCTTCAACTGGGACGGCTCAATCATTCCGTCCACGCCCCCGCTATAGCCATACTCGGCGACGAAGTCGATCATCTCTAGAATCTCCATATCCACCCCGATCAGCTTGCTGATCTCCTGAGTGCTCATTTCGAGAACGACGACGTCCTTGCCGGTGACACCCGTCCAAATGGCGATGATGTCATCGAAGACGAGGTTGCTGTCTTCGTCGTAGCCCAGCAGCTTTATGCCTGGGGCTTCATCCTCTACCAGAGTACGGACGAAAGGACCCGTGGACTCCTTCGGATCCACGATCGGCATGCGTATCTTCTTGGTCGGGAGCATCGTCGTGTACTGGCCGCTGCGGGGGTCGAGTTTGGGGTACAGTAGGGGGTTGGTGTTGTACGCGCCAAGGTACAAGTACGAGGTCTTCTTGGCGAGCTCTGGGAGCTCCGTCTCGACGTAGTTGACAATCTCGCCTTTGGCCTCGGCGTGCCCGGAGCGGCGGTACTTACCATTAGATGCCTTTTTAGGCGATGGGAGCGCAGAGTACACCAGCCGCTCCAGCGTAGGAACAGAGGCGGCCGCATTTGCAGCGTTCTTGCCATTCGAGACCTCCGCCTCCCATGCCTGCTTGGAGGTGACCGACGGCGGGACTCCCGACGCGATCAAAGGAGCGTACGTCTCCCAGAAGGTTGTGTTGAGGAAGATAGCGTGAGAGTTCTCAAAGGCTCGCGCGAGCGACGCAGCGTCGGACAGGTCCGCCTGCACAACCTCAACCCCCGCGGCGGCAAGGGCCTGCGCCTTCTCCGAGGTCATGTTGCGGGTGAGGGCGCGTACGTGCCAGTTCTCGAGTGGGAGGAAGGTGTTGACGACGGACGACCCCTGAAGTCCGGTGGCACCAACCACGGTGATAATTTTCTTGGACGATGACATCTTGTTGGGAACTGAGCGTCTCCGGAACAACCAAGGAAGGTCTCGTATGAAGCCCTTTGATGCTTTTGCTAGTCTATGAATTTCTAACGGGCTGGAGGCAGGACCTAAGTGCCTTATATGTATCTCGCCATGCCCCCATTGTTCTACGGACACAACGGCGATATCCCATTGTCAACATACATACCATGTCTCCTACCCGTGGCCATTCACTGGGTAAGCCACTTCTCTCGAGCTGATCCATAGGAGTGAGCCACGGGCCGGGACCAATGAGGTGCGGCCTGTAGTAGCGGCTTATTCAAGTGCGAGCGCATCTGATTGGTCGCCGAGCCATAAGCCAGAACTAACCGGGTTTCGTGGCAGAAGCACGCCTAGCCGGATTTCGGATTTTGTAGATGCAAGCTCCGAAAGTGGTCCTATGCTCTGTTCCGCAACTGTTCCAGTCCCCTCCGCAAGCAAATCGCAGGCAAGCAAGCTAGGGCCTCGGTAATAGTCAGCCAAAACTCGGTTGGTGCTGGGCCAATGCCCCTGAACAGACAAAATAAATAATGGGCGGCGCCGGTCGCAAGCGAGAGCCATGCAGCGCCAGCACGAAGCCAAAGCGCATCATCACCCCTGCCCGGAAAGAGCAGAACAAGCTCGCCCAGCGAGCATATAGTCAGTCCAGGTCCTCTAGCCTACCAGGCTAGAAGTGAAGCGTTCCTATTGGAGCTAATATTCCTCCAGGGCAACGACTAAAGGAACAGAGGGAATCGGCGCAGGCTACCCGGCACAAACAGGAGAAGCCTTTACGGGTGCTTAAGCCATTCCCTGATTCGCGCCTAGAGCCAGATAGTGCACTACAAGATGTCGGAGCCGCCCATGATGAACTTTGTCTCAGCCTGATCCAGTCCTTCTCCGCCACTGGTGTTGAAGTTGCAGCTAGCCCAGACTGGCAACTGGTTCCTCTCAACTCCTTCAACACCACCCATGCCGACCTCGACTCTGGGTTGACTGAAGATGCACCCTTAGACGCCTCTTTTTGGCTCACCTCGAAAATAGACAATTCGGCGATGGATCCTGACTCACCAGACGCCGACCCTCAATCGTATCTCCCCGATCTCTTGATGAATAACATCAATCTGAGCCGGTTCACAACCTACACGGCATATTTCAACAATGCGCTCAGCCTGTATCTAAATATCCCAGAGATACTGACGCCCGAATGTGTCTCTCGCTTCTACCGACCCATCGGCCCGGGGGACGACCCGAAGCAGGTCATGGCAAGCGCTTCGGATCCGTCCATCCCCCGCCACCTGCAACCCACGCTGCCGCAGGTGCTGTTTAAGCATCATCCGTGGATTGACCTGATCCCGTTCCCCAGCCTGCGCGCGCGCCTGATTGTCATGACGTCGACCATGCCGCACATATTCAGCCTGAGCGAATTCAAGCAGGACCTGTACATGAAAGAGGCATTGGTGTGCTGGAGGACCCGGGGCGACGGGCAGCCGTGGGACATGCGGAGCTGGGAGGCCCAGCCGTGGTTCCTGGCGAAATGGAAGATGCTGGTGGACGGCGAGCAGGGCGAGATCTGGAAGCAGAGCAGCTGGTGGCGCGGCCTGCGGTCCCGCGTCAGCGAGGTGACTTGACCGAAGCCCCACTCCAGCTTCACCTTGCTGTCACCAGGCAACCGATACCAGTGATAAAGGCTCAAATTTTGACCTGATTTGCTGTTCAGAAGCGCAGCGTACTTGGCTCAGTCGTTAGGCTGGTCAGGGCCCTGGAAACAGGAATCTCTGCATCTTCCCGCGCGGAGGGTTCGAGCCTCCGGGTTCGAATCCGGCGAAGTGGCGGTTCAAAAACACCCTCGGGAGTGTTCTATTGTGGCTTCGGCCCTTCCCTTCTTCCCTCTAGGGCTAACCCCCTAGGGGGTTGGAGCGTTGGATAGTTTTGCCAGTTGCCTTTCTTTTTCCCTGTTTACGAAGAGTAGAGATGTTGAAGTAAACACGAGTAGCTTAGTGTTAGACTAAGAGAGGAGTCCGATACTTACTACTGCAGCTTCTTTGGCTGGAATTGTTTTTTTTTCGTGCCAGTGTATCCTTTGTTATATGTATTTTCCTATTTATTTCTTTATTTGAACATATTCCCATGCTCAAAGGGGGACTTTAGCCGTTTATAGGACTTGGCCACGGAGACGGCCGCTGAGGATGCATTTAGCCACCCAACCATCAAATACCACCCGTAAACAGATCCAGCTCGCCGGATCCAATGATTGAAGCCTAATAGAACCATTGTTTTGGGCTCAAATATGGCTCCTTTTGTTTGTCGAAATAGGCGGCTGTCCTGGGCAACTTGAAAGAGATAAATAAGCCTCCGAAGCAGTTGTGCTGCTCGGACCCTCAATATGCAGCAGTCATGCAGATTTACCCCGTATTGTCCTTGATTAATCGTTCTGGAAGTCCTCCTCTACGATGCCTCTCTTTCGGCAGTCTAAGAGCCTCCACGACAAGCCTCTACCCGCTCCGCCTCACGGAGGTGCTGATCTCGGGTCGGTGTTTGGTGATCTGCTCGCCGTCTTCCGGGCAAAGGCGCCGTCAAAAGATCTGGTAGTCTTGTTTACCCTCATACCCGTACATGAGAAAGCAATCCACGACCCGTACCAGACACTGGCACGCCAGCTGAAAGTTTCAGGTGAGGCTTGTTGTTACCGACGCAAGACCAGTTCTCAGACTGACACGGAGGTTATGTATCGTAGCCGCTACCACGTATATGTCCTCTACGATCACTAGGGCTAGCATCATCAATCTCCTCGGCGAATGCCAAGTCGCTCTGCTTAGTGAGCTGCAAGCCAAAACAGGCAGAATACAGGCTGTCCACAGCACCAAGACAGCTATGCACCATGCGGCTAAGATGCCTGACGAGGCCCTTCGGCGCGCCTTGGAGCGCATCAAAGCCTACCTCCTCCAGCCCAATCCGCACTTCCGGTACCAGCGCCCCCCCAGCAGCTTTTGCTACTACGCCCTGGTCGTCCAGAAACAAGCAAATTTCGTACCACGGCATGCGCCGCAGACGTTGGGGTCGAAAACCACGGTCACTTGGGTGCTAAAGTGCCACACCTGCGACAAGAGCCTTGCTGTTGCTCCGCGCGGCTCTACACTACTCCCAGGTAATCATACTCCACCGAACGACTTCAAACATTGGCAGCGAGTCCTAGTAAAATGTCACCGCTCGCAAGGATCAGAGGTTGAGTTCGTGTGTCCTTTGTGTAGCAAGGTGTTTACTCCGGACGTGGCAGGGGGGAAGAAGGAGAAGAGCAAGACGTTGTTGCCAGCGAACCAGCTGTTCGATCATCTATTTAAGGAGCATTCGGATGACGACGGTGAAGTAGATCCAGACCTAGACGTCTATCGAGTCAAATAATTCGTGCTACGCGCCAGATACAAGGGCATGCGCAACGGTCATGATGAATCGAGAGGTTCGGGGTTTGCTTCTTCTATGATACATGGCCTCTTCGCGTGCTGGCCTCCAATGGCAGGCGCATTTTCCAGAGAAATACTAGTAGAGATCGCCGCGGCCAGTGTTGGGCGCCGGCATCCGGTCCGTCGGCTCCTTAGAACGGGACGGGGACCGGGGTCTAATCGTGCCCGGGCCGTAGCGCAGTAGCGGGATCCCCACTACCGTGTACCGGACTTTGGGTCGAGCTCTACGAGGCGTTGATATCTCTCTCGTATCTATCTTTTACTACATGGGGAACACAGGCGTGCATGTCTGAGAGAAAACCGCCGATATCTAGCAATGCTGCAGGGCATGGAGCACATGGAGCACATGGAGCACTGTATAGTGCAGCAACCAAATGACACCTTGCCTCGAGGTCCTTCGGCGCTATTTCCAGGTTCCACCAGATACGTCGGGAATAGGAGCACGAATAGAATCTCGAGGCAGCGATCCAAGCTCAGGAGGAAGCTCGGCGGTTCGTGGTAGCAGAATGCATGGCGTCATAGAAAAATAGCGCATAGAAAGGGAAATAAGGGCCGTGCCTTCAAGTCGCTGGGCCGAGATACGCCTTATTCCCCGGCTGTAGCCGAGAGCACTGCAGAGCCATTTATTAGTCCGACAAGTTGGGTCCCGGCTGGGGACGTGGTAGATCGATTGGGCCAGACGCGTTTGGTCCCGTTTGCCCGTTAACCGATACATGAGGGGGAGAGGCCGTTGGGACGTCGGGCGCCGACGTGCTTGGAGACCCTTTCCCGGCCAGACGTGCCGCTGCGAGGTCGAAGGCAGGCTGCGGGCCCGGCTGTAGGTGTGTCTGCTCGCGAGGCGCTGCACCGATCCCAGCATCCTTTGCTCGGCCGAAACTGTGCCCACTAGTCTACCTTGCTTCTGGACGGCGATAGCTTGGAGAAACAGTTGTTGGGATGGAGCCTAGGAAGGTTTGGTCCGGGCCAATGCGCGTCATGCTTGCAGCAGGAACCAGCGCTCCGCGTGCCAAGCCAAGCTCTCGCATCGCATGGCAGCAGATCGCTGGGAGCTGTACTGTGCCAGGGCCGGCCTAGCAGGTACAGGTGCGAGCCGACGGTCAAGCAATGTGGTGGTGCACACGCTCGAAGGAACAAGCCCAAGACGCAGCAAGTAGAGACCAGGCTGCGCATGCCGCGCGCACTGGCAATTCTCTTCACCGGCCGTACTCGTCCTGCACAGGGGAGAAATGCAACGTTGAGGGTTTAAAACCTCGCCCGAATTTTTTTCGTCGAGCTGGCACGGCGAGAAGGAAGGACGAGAAGCGCGGGACCCCTGCTGCCGCAAAGCACTGGCCGATTTGCAGCGGCTGCCATCCCTGACATCCGAAGGAAAAAATTACGTCGACGGCTCAGCCCGAGCTTCTCGGGAAAGCTCCCTCGTCCTCTGTCGCTTCCCTCCTTTTTTTATTAACCTGTCAGAAAAGTCTCCCCCCCTCCCAGCCTAGATGGATCGAGCTGCGGCACTGCTACCATTTGCCAATCTGTGATCGTCGGGCATCCTTTTTTTCTTAACCACCGGCCAGGAAGATTCAGCGAGTTGGGCATCTGTGGACAGACTCTGCCTGCCTTGCCTGTGCACCACATTCCAATCGCTACCCCGCCACCGGGTGCACAGCTAGCTGCCCCGCTGTCTGTCTCGCCATAGCTTAGCATACTTTCTTTGCCAGCTCCTCGACGGACGCTGCCCACCCCCCTTTCTCCATCTGAACCACGCCATCTACCCGCTGCTTCGTATTCCTGATCTACAACCCTTCCCCGACACCTGCGTCGCCTGCCATGGCCACCGAATCTTCGTTGCCCAGCGGCCGCTTGCTGCTGGTGTCGAACCGCTTGCCCATCACCATCAAGCGCAACGATGATGGCAACTACAGCTTCTCCATGTCTTCGGGTGGCCTCGTCACAGGTCTCAGTGGCCTGTCCAAGACCACAACCTTCGAGTGGTATGGCTGGCCGGGCCTCGAAGTTCCCGAGGCGGAGGCCGGCCCTATGATCCAGCGCCTGAGGGACGAGTACAATGCGCATCCCGTCTTCGTGGATGACGAGTTGGCCGACCGCCATTACAACGGCTTCGCCAGTATGTAGCCATCTGTGTAGCCGCTTGCAGGCCGCCTCTCTTCTAAAAGCCCCTGTGCTAACCAAGGCCTCGCTGGCAGATTCGATCCTCTGGCCCCTCTTCCACTACCACCCCGGTGAGATCACCTTCGACGAATCCGCCTGGAGCGCGTACCGCGAAGTCAACCGACTATTCGCCAAGACGGTGGTGGAGGATGTTCAGGATGGCGACATGATCTGGGTGCACGATTACCACTTGATGCTGCTGCCCGAGATGCTGCGCGAGGAGATCGGCAACTCCAAGAAGAATGTCAAGATCGGCTTCTTCCTGCATACCCCTTTCCCTAGCAGCGAGATCTATCGAATCTTGCCGGTGCGGGAGGCACTGCTCCTGGGTGTCCTGCACTGCGATCTGATTGGCTTCCACACCTACGACTATGCCCGGCACTTCCTCAGCAGCTGCTCGCGCATCCTGTGCGTTAACCCTCCCCCTTGGGCAACGTGAGAGCGCCTTGAGCTAACATGCTGGCAGTTCCACCGCCACGACTCCTAATGGAGTTGAGTTCAACGGCAAGTTCGTCTCTGTGGGCGCCTTCCCCATCGGAATCGATCCAGAGAAGTTCGTCGAGGGGCTCCAGAAGCCCTCGGTACAGGCGCGTATCGCAGCCCTGAAGCGCAAGTTCGAGGGCGTCAAGCTCATCGTTGGCGTGGATCGGCTCGATTATATCAAGGGCGTGCCGCAGAAGCTGCACGCACTTGAGGTATTCCTTACAGAGCACCCAGAATGGATCGGCAAGATCGTGCTAGTACAGGTCGCCGTACCGAGCCGGCAAGACGTGGAGGAGTACCAGAACCTGCGGGCCGTCGTCAACGAACTGGTGGGACGGATCAACGGCAAGTTCGGCACCATCGAGTTCATGCCCATCCACTTCCTCCACCAGAGCGTCTCGTTTGAAGAGCTTACGGCCCTCTACAACGTCAGCGACGTGTGCCTGGTGAGCTCGACGCGTGACGGCATGAACCTGGTGTCGTACGAGTACATTGCGACTCAGCAGGAGCGCCACGGCGTTATGATCCTGTCCGAGTTCACGGGTGCCGCGCAGAGCCTCAACGGCAGCTTGATCGTCAACCCCTGGAACACGGAGGAGCTGGCCAATGCCATCCACGACGCCGTCACCATGGGACCGGACCAGCGCGAGGTCAACTACCGCAAGCTCGAGCGATACGTCTTCAAGTACACTAGCTCGTGGTGGGGCTCCCAGTTCGTCAACGAGCTCCATCGCCTGCCCACGTCGTCCGAAAGCGGACCCAAGATCGCCCTACGTAACTACGGCGGCGCCGTGGTGGAGGCAGCAAGCAAGGCCTTGCAAGGGGCCACCGACGCTTTCGGGCTCGGTGACAAGGACAAGACAGCCTAACACGGCTGTGGTTGGATTTAACGCAAAGTAGCGGCTCAAGTCTGCTGCGTTTCGCCGTGACACTTTCGCAATGTGTGAACTGCTTGAAAAATTCGAAGGCTACGCGATAGGGGCTTGCAACAGCACAAACGGGGCCCGCTCATTAGTCCCATATGACGGCCAGGGAATTAAGCATGGAGTATGGATCGGGTGGCTTCTGTAGTTTGCTTCGACATAGAGGAGGATATCACTTTTCATATGCAGAATATCCAGACTGTGATCCCTAGCAGTAAAGCCTGGTGTCTCCCAAGGTTGTCTATTTTCCAAAGCCATGCCGTTGACCCGCGCTGATCGCGTGCCATCGGTCCGCACATCCTCAGATGCCCTCTCTTATCTCCTGTCTCTCGCTCGTTCTAAATCGCCTTCTTGCTGAGCGACAAAAGCATACTTTTTGTTCCAGCGTCTTTTCGGCGGAACTGACCACATTCCCAAGCTAAGTTATCGAGGTCTCGAGCTTGTGGCAGACGCAGAAGCTTGCCACTCACAGCTGCCCCTCCAGGTGTTTCTAACCTTGCTAGTTACCCCGCCGTAACCCCCCCTTCTTGGGCGTAAGGCGGGGTTCGTGCTGCAAGTCGATTCGCTCGCATATAGGCCGAGCTCTATATAGCCTGAATACATCCCACTAGTGCGTGGGCCGGAGCTGGACGTATACAAAGCAGCAACACGGGATTCTTGGATCGTCGCAGATTCAGCGTCACTCTGGGTTCAAATCGCTCTCGAATTTTTTTCAAGTCTCTTCCGAACGGCCGGCGATCGCAAACATGGCGGACGCACCGGTCTCCTTCCTGCCCCTCGGTGCCATCATCCAGTCGATCAATGTGGGTGGCATCAACATTGTCCAGGGCTTCCCTGAGCAGGAGCAGTATCAGAAGTACAACGACCCCTACTTCGGTGAGACAATCGGGCGCATCGCCAACCGCACCAAGGGCGCCAAGATTGACAGCCTGAACGGCGGTAAGACCTATGCGCTAGCAGCCAACGACGGTCCCAACAACCTCCATGGCGGCAACGTAGGCTGGGGAAAGAAGATATGGGACGGCCCCAAGCCGATTGGTATACGGGCGGTCCCGGGCATCGACGATCTGGATGGAGGCGAGAGCGTTAAATTCAGCTTGGTCAGCCCAGATGGCGACGAGGGCTTCCCCGGTAAGGTCGAGACGAGTGTCATCTACACTGTCGGGACGCAGAAGCAGGATGGCAAGGAGGTGCTGGTGCTGGCCTACGAGTATGAAGCTGAGCTGGTCGATGGCGCCGACGAGACTGTGATCAACATGACCAACCATTCGTAAGCAGGGGCCGCAGTTGTAGCACGGGTGTCGACAGTCGCTAAAGAAGCCACAGGTATTTCAACCTTGCCGGAAAGCCGACAATTGAAGGCACGGTGGCGCAACTTGCGACCGATAAATACCTCCCAATCGACGACGGTGGAATTCCCGTGGACGATGCGAAGACCTTCCGCGTCAAGGTGACCGACGCATTTACGCTTGGGCCTGAGGAGCCGGACATCGACGACTGCTTCATCGTCAACGAGGCCGCGAGCGCGATTCCTATCGACACGCGGTCCGAGCCCTTGACCAAGCTCGTCAGCACCCACCACCCGGAGTCCAAGGTGCACCTTGAGGTGTACAGCACGGAGCCCGCTTTCCAGTTCTATACTGGCAAGTTCATTGAAGTTCCAGAGATTCCAGGTGTCCCGGCGAGGGGAAAGCGCAGCGGCTTTTGCGTAGAGCCCAGCCGCTACGTGAACGCTGCGAATGTCGACGAGTGGAAGGGCCAGGTGCTGCTCAAGAAGGGCGAGAAATATGGCTCCCGCACCGTTTACAGGGCATGGAGGGAGTGAGGGCTGTAGACTTGAGTTCCTCCAAACAATAGAGGCGAAAAGGGCATGTTGCTAACGCTCCTCGAACTCGTCACCTTCATCATTGAGCTCGCCGTCGCCTTCCTTTTTCGCTGCTTCCGGTGCCTTTGCTTCTTGCTTCCTCCACATTGCTGCTAAATACTCGCTGGTGCTTGCCTCATCAATGCCTTTGTCCTCGCGTTTTTTCAAGAACCGCGGGAACCGTAGGCTGAGACCCTTGTCTTCTTGCACGAGGCCAATGGCAGCCGTGTAAGTGGGTGAGATCGTGATGTCAGCAAAGGCCATCTCCCAGACCTCCTGAGGCTCGAACCATACATCCGGGTGGCCATCATACTCCACAAAGCTTGGTTTCTGGGTGCGCACATTCTTTGGCTCCCCGTTCTCGCCGTCGTCGTAGAACTCCTTGTTTGCTTTGTAGAACGCATCCGTAAATCCCGATATGCATTTGCACACGGCATCAAGAGTTCCAGTCTCCTCGTTGCGGACCGCCAACAGGATGGGCGACCACCACTTCGACTTCCTGCCCTGCCCGTGCCAGCCGGCGATAGGGATGAGATCGAGGGTGTCGAAGGATGAGTTGTAGTCTTTCTTCACCTTGAGCCAGGAATCAAGCCTCTTGTCCGGTTCGTAGGTGGAGAGCAGGGCTTTGCGGCGAGACCTGCCCTTCTTTTCTTCGCCGTCCTTCTCGGCTGTGGCCTTGCCTTTGGCCTTCCCTCTGCCTTTCTTGGACGGTGTTGCAGGGTTCTCCGCAGACCCTGCTGCCTGCTCTCCTTCATCACCATACTCAAGCTCTGGCAGGTTGTCCAGAATCTTGACCATGATGCCTTCGCATTTGGTGTCCGTCGCGGATTTAAAGAACTCTAGGACCGTCTCGGAATCTTGGGAGGTGGCATCTATGCTCTTAACCCAAGTGAAGTGATGCGGGATCTCGACAAAGAGCGACCTGAGCAGCTCTCGACGCTCTCGGAACGGACGGTTAAGGAGTGGTTCCCCGTTGAGGTACATGAGATCGAAAGCAAACATGCAAACATCGATCGTGACGCTGCCGATAGTGACGTCTTTTCGGGCTCGGTTCGCCAAGGTTTGGAAATTCCGCAAGTCGCCAGTCTCACGATCCACGGCTACAACCTCCCCTTCCATGACGAAGCTTGAGACACCTTCCCCTCTGATGGTTGGAACGATCGCCACGAGGTCCGGGTACTTGTCGGTCATGAGCTCTAAATGTCTCGAGAAGATGGACACCTTGCCCTTTTCATCGCAGTGAATCTGAGCTCGCTGGCCGTCGTACTTGAACTCGCAGGCGAAGTCGCGGCCTTGTAGCTTCTCAAGCATCTCAGAGAGATCCCTCGTGATGCTGCCAAGCATGGGCCGAAGTGGGATATGCATGGTGAGGCCACATCGAATCAGCAATTCTTCGGAGACGCCAGTTTCTAGCATGACCGGGATAAGATCATTATAGTCCGGATGCCGAGCGAAGCTGGCCTTGACAATCTCCTCAGATTTTGCCCAGACCTCCGCGAGCTCTTCTTTCTTTAGTTTAGCTAATTCTTTCGCGTCCTTCAGCGGAGTATCAGAGCCCGGAGGTCTCGAGAGAAGAAACGCCCTCGATAATGCGATTAGCATCGTGGTTTTCACAGCACCAATTCGAAGCTATGTAGAGTTAGAGTGATGCGCAAACCTCATTGGGTGGCTGGATGGATGGACCTACATGTTGACAGAGAGTCCTGACAATATATCTACTCTCTTCACCACCTCGTGCATCCTGGAGAAGACGGTCGACGATGCGTTGCTTCACCTCGCCACTACCCTGACCTTGCGTGGTGGCAATTTTGACCAGCGATTGGTAGACACCTTTGATAGTCAGAGGCTTAGGCTTGCGAAGCATGAAGCTCTGCTTCTTCTTCGCCTCAAATGCAACATCGCCTGGGTCCCCCAGCTTGTCATAGATAGCCTTGAGTGATCGGTTGTCGAGCCCACATACTTGCTTAAGCGCTTTAGAGATGGCCGACCCGCCTAAACCCAGCTCCATCGAGATATATGGTGGAGATATGGCGTTCGTAGCCAACCAGACAGCCGGAAGCAGGCTTGAAGGGTCTGCTTCGATGAGAAGGCGAACGCAGTTGACCAGGGTATCAACGATTTTGATACGGCTTTGCGTGCCGCCGACCAAGACAAAGCATCGAGTGAGAAGGGCGTATGAGGCAGTTCCTCCTTCAGAGGCCCATGATTCTTGAAGTTGCTGGGCGTATCTCGCCGGCTCGAATGTCAGAGGGCTCTCGTCAAGTGGGATGGAGGCAGCCACTTGATCCTCGCTAGCGGCCACTGACGATAAGATGAGCGTCTTCTTGGCGCCCTCCGCCGGAACTTTGGGCAAGCTAGAAGATGGTTTCTCATCTTCTAAAGCCCTGGCATCAGATTCGACGGCCTGTGAGCTGGAGGAAGAGCCGGCCTTATCCACGCTCTCCCGGGTCTCCGCTGGAGCTTGCTCTGGCCCGTTCCGGACCTCAGCATCCCATTCAGCCTGCAGCTTCCGTGCAAGCTCCTCGTCGGTGAGACCAGCATCGCTCGCTTCATCGGATTCTGGCTTGGGCGCAACTACAGGCTGTTTCTGCTTGGCGAAGAAGTATTCGAGGCCCTTCGACGGCGCCGCCTTGGCGTCGGCGTTGAGCTTCCTCTTCTTGGCTGGGCTGCCCATCCTGACAACTGGATCTTTCTTCGGGTTTTGTGCTTTGAGTGACACTCATGACTGCCCAGCGCCTCTCTCCGTCATGCCGAAAAATTAGTGAGCCCGCGTTTTGAGTCAATGACGTCCGGTCAGACCGTGGCGCGTTGCCTCCTTCACGAACCCCATGCGGAAACACCTGACTTGCCGTAAGCCCCCCAAACCGCGCTAGTCCATTTCTGTCACTAGCGCCACACACACTCGCTGTTGCCCGAATTTCTCGAAAGCCCCGCCAAAGTCGAAAGCCGTCTCGTCGAGAGAACTGAGATCTTCACACTCGAAGCCTCTCCAGCCCCAGCACATCGCCCAACATGAGCAACGGCGAGGATCCCCAAGAGCGGCCCGAATATGTTCGGACCGTAATCAACGGCCTCGAGCGATACAATCCCGAGGCAGCCGTCTCCCTCGAGTCGTACTTGCAGGAGCAGTGCGAGAAGAAGTTCTGCGACAGCAACGCCAACCGGGCGCTTCTCAAGCTGTACGTGTTGCGCCGTGAACTTAAACCCCTCCTCCCAAGCAGGTGTTTTATTGTGATGATCAAGTCAACGTTTCCTATTACCTGACTTCGGTCTGGGGCTTCGGCCCCCGCCCGCCGTGAAGTCAACTTTTAGTGCTATCTGACAATCCCCTCCGCACGCTTCCATTCTTGCACGCCTCCCTGCCCGTGGCGACGGAGTGCTAACCAGCGCCAGGTACCAGCTGAACCCCGACCGGATCAAGGATGAAGTTATCACCAACATCCTCGTCAAGGCCATGACGCAGTTCCCCTCGCCCCAGTTCGACATGGCGCTGCACCTCCTCGCCCCTTCGATCGCGAACCCCGGCCCAAACACCCACTCTGAGCTGGTCGAGGCCGTCGCCAAGCTCCGGGCCCTCAACGGCCAGCTGGAGGGTGCACAATACGCGCGCTTCTGGGCGACGCTTGACAGCGACGACCTGTACGCCGATCTCACCACTGACATCGCCGGCTTCGAGGAGATCATCCGAGTGCGCATCGCACAGCTTGTAAGCCAGGCGTTCCGCGAGGTCTCAGTCAGCGTGCTCGAGGCCTGGCTCGGTCTGGATGACGAGGCGGAGGTTAAGAAGTTCGCTGTCGAAACTTGCGGCTGGAAGGTTGGCGGCGAGGGCTTGATTCAGATACCTAAGAACGTGGAGAACGAGGCGAAGAAGGCAGACATCCGGGAGGACGTCAACATCGAGATGTTCGGACGGGTGATCCGGAGAAGCTGGGAGGAGACCTCTTAGGCCCAGCATCGAACTACATGCCGCGGACCTGGTGGTACGCGAGCCGTTTCCATGGCTTGTCTGCATCTGGTGGTAAAAACTCTGGCGTTCCGGTTCGTAGGGTTGGACTGGTCAGAGCGATGGAGGGGCTCAAAGGGACCCCTCGACCTAGGCTCTGTATTGATAGGGCACGCGCATAGATGACGAGTTACGATTTGGTATATCCGTGATATCTGGACAAATGTCCGCTGCCGAGCGTCTATCTCTGCGCCGTAAGCTCCTCCCACTGGACGCCTGTCCACTCTTCTATATAGCCGGCCTGGCCAGGCTTCACATCCCGCTCCTGGCAATCTCTCTCGCAGACGGCAAGAATGATCGTGCCCCAGTCCATTCCCTCCAAGCCATCCTCGTCTGCCTCGAGCTCCTCGATCGCGTGAGGCGTAAGCTGCACCTCGAAGGTCCTAGGCGCCGTACAGTTCTGGCACCGAGGGAAGCTCTTAGTCGTAGTAACTTTGCTATCCTCTCCGCCGACGTGGAGTAGCTTTCCAACGGCGTCAGTTTTGGAGTAGAGCAGCGGTTGTCCTCCGAACTCGTACCGGATGCACTGGTCAGGGTTCTGTCCGACCCGGTCGGCGAACTTCTGGAACGTTGCATCCATGGTGCTCTCGAAGACCTCCTTGTCCTCCTTACCACTTCCACCTGCGTCGCTAGAGTCGACATCCATGGGTGTCGGATTCGCGTATTTTGGCATGGGCGTCGGGTCTAGGGTCTCGTACTCAGCGTCCGCCAGCCAGCTGACCGGATAGGCAGGAGGCAGATCGGATTCCTGTGGCCATGGCTCCGCCGGCGGTGGCGGTCCGGAAGGCGTCTGCGGATTGTTGAGCGACAACGTCTCCGCGAAGGTCTTGGGGAGGCCAGCCGCGGCATCAGTCGTTTCGGACGGCTTTTCGGCCGCAGGCTTGGGGTCCTCCTGGGTCTTTGCCGGCGCTGGCTTGCTGAACGGATTGGCAGCCGCCCCAGATGGTTTTGCAAACGGGTTGGATCCAGCAGCCGAGAAGGGGTTCGCGCGTCCCGAACCAGCTGCCAAAGACTTTACACCGAACAATGCCTCTCCCAGACCCGTCTCAGCCGCAGTAGGTGCGGGCGCTGCTTTCTTCTCCTCCACCTTTGGGCCTTTGCTCGCAGACACAGCTGGAGCATCTGGAGATATATTCAGGCCACGCACAGCTCGTATGCTCCCTTCTTTCCGCCGACAGGATCGCTTCCTGCAGGAGAAGACGTACAGTCTTCGTTCGTGGCCGGGGAACCGCTCGGGGAGCTCGCCGTTGAGCTGTAGCAGAAGGACCATGAGATCTTTGCACACTTTGCATCTCGCCAACGCCGCTGAAGGTGGGAGAGACGGATCTAACCAGTCCTAAAAGACACACATCAGTACATGTCCTTGAGGGCCAAGGCAGCGCGGCGCATACCGGTCGTCCTCCGAGGCGACTTATAATCTCCCCTTCCGAGTCCTTGGAGGCATATCCGAGGAGGACATCGGTCTCAGTGAAGTCTTGGTCTTCGCCGCCCGAAGAATCGCTGTCATACGAGGCCATGTTCGGTTAAAATCACTTAAGGCGCTCGTTGTGTCACGGCGAAGGGCAAGAATCACTTTCCAACGTGGGGCTTGGGCAGGCCGCCCGAGTGTGATAAAAATTTTGGCGGGGCAAATCGATAGGAGAACCTGGTGCCCCGCACTAGCCAACGGCGCACACTGAAAGGAGCCCATCGCAACGCTTTTACGCCCTGCTCCGTCCGTCTCATGCGCTGCTATCTTGTCTTGTTGAACGATTCATATATATGGGAATCACCGCGTTCTATAATCGCCATAGTCTAGCGTACGACCGCAACATTGGACATGGGGCGTGTCTTCGTATGAACCCTTGAGGAATCGCATCTATCATAGTTCCCATTCTTTTTGAAGGACCGGTTTGTAAACTGGGTATCTTACAGGGTAGACGCGAGCTTCCTCCTCTTACTCCTGCGGGCCCTCCATACCAGGAGGGCCGCTGCGGCCCATCTGGCGCGCCTTGAGCAGCTCGTCGCAGAGCAGAAGGTTAGAGGCAATGCTTGCGCTCGACGCAATGCAGTTCCTAAGCACTCGGAACGAGTCGTAGACGCCCTCTAGCGTAGGGTCCATAGGCTCGCCAGTTGCAAGATCCAACCCCATCACGTTGCCCTCGGTGTGCTCATCCTGAAGAGCGGCCACTGTTCACAAGGTTAGCTTCTCGCCGGCGGTCGATCAAGGAGCTGCAACTTACGGGCATCCTGGATGTCATGACCGGCATTGGCAGCGAGCGTCTTGGGGATGATCAACAGGGCATCGGCAAAGGCCTCGACACCCCACTTCGCCTTGCCCTTAACCTCCTTCTTGAAGGCATCACTCTTCAAGTGAGCAGCGCAAGCTACCTGGAAGGCTCCAGCACCCGGGACCACGCTCTTGTCCACAATCATGTTGTAGACACTGCGTAAGCCATCCCGCACGGCATCGGTGATCTGGGTAATGGTGTGTTGGTTGGGGCCTTTGATGAGCAGCGTCACCGACTTGGGATCCTTGACCTCCTCGACGAACGTGTACTTTTCCTCTCCAAGCTGCTGCTCATAAACGAGACCGGCCCAGCCCAGAACATCCGGGCTCATGTCCTCGACGCTGTTTTGCGAGATACCGCCGCAAATAAGCTGCAGGCGCTCCATGTTCCTCCTCTTGGCACGGCGGAGGGCCAGAATACCGTTCTTCGCAAGCACATCCAGAGACAGGGGGTCGATGCCCTTCTGGTTGATGATGACGAAGTTCTTCTTGGGATCGTTGCCGCACACCTCCTTCTTGAGCTCAATTATCTTCTTCAGCTTAGCATCGACGAAGCGTCGTTCGCTCTCAACCAGCTTGTCGCGCTGCTCCGCGCTCGAGTAAAAGAAGCCAGAGTTGATCTCAGACTTCTCGTACTCCAGGCTCACGTTCAACGTCAAGATGTAGGCATTCTCGACGCGCCTCGGCATGTCGGGATGTCTCGCACCGTGGTCGAGCGCCAGGCCCTTGATGAGCTGGGTATCCGACGCGGTGCGGTGCTGCATCTTCATAATCTCCACCATGTGCAAATCGGGTTTCGTGCCCGGCTGGTAGATAGCAAGGACGGCGTCGACAATATCTGCGGTCAGGTTCTGAGCCAAACTGGCGCTGAGCTTAGTAGTGAGGGACGTCCTGGCAACGGACAGGAGAAGCTCTCGGTCAACCTCCTTCGGGAGCTTGAAGTCGTCCAGGAACTGCGCCATGTCAGCGGGGTTCTAGGTCAGATATCAGTGTGCCGTTCTACCGACCTTCAAAGACTCATTCTTCGCAATCTCGAAACCGTCCGTGATGATTCGGGGGTGGAGGCCCTCCTGGATGTATCGATCTGCCTGCTTCAGAAGCTCTCCTACCAGGAGCACGACCGATGTTGTGCCGTCGCCGCAAATGTCGTCCTGCGCCGTCGCAGCCCTCGCAATCATAACCGCCGTAGGGTTCTGTATTTGCATTTCCCGGAGCAACACATTTCCATCCTTCGTTAGTTTGATCTGTTGACCGCTTGTTAGCGCTTTCGCCCGCCTAAGGGGAGGAGATGGAATCGCACTTGGCCGGCGCCGTCGACGAGCCTGTTGAGAACGGGTTAGCAGGGCTGCGCTGGAGATTTTTGGTACCCATGGCATAGCATACATCTTAATAGTGCCCAGGGGGCCGAGGTTGGACTTGAGAACATCTTGCAAGCCCTCGCCCGCACTGATGTTGACCTTGAGAGCTTCTCCCCGCCGCTACCATCAAAGTCAGTTCGAGTCTATAGGCCGCGGGCGGGACTGGTAGCATACCCTCGACTCGGCCTTGGGGTTCAGGAGCTGCGCGGCAGACATGGTTGTGGCTTGAGGATCTCAGAGAACTGCCTGTGTTGCGCGGGCAAAATGTGGTGTTGACTCTGTGGTGGGAGCTCGACTTCGACGTGAACTTTTTTGCTGTGGTCTCGGTGCCTTCCGTGCCCAGGCTGCAGGCAAAGACCGGGGTCTTCAGAAGCTTTGGCCAATTAGAAGGAGCGGGCGTGGGGCGATGGAGGATACTTTTCCTCATGCGTTAAACGCCGCAATTCCAGGTACCGATTAACAACCCGATTAACGTTATCGTTTATCCCGTCGGGGCAAGACATGCAGGGAGGATCTCGGGATGGCGGAGACTCGCTCAGCTCAACGGTGCATTCGACGTCACAGCAACGGATAGAGAAGAAGCTATAAACCCGTCTGCACCTCCAGATTTGGGCTTGCCAGGTGACTGCCTTTAACCATTGATCCAATGAGCTGCTTTTGATTGGAGAGTCTATTTGACTCACCCGTTTCCTCCAACCCGACTCGCTGGTCGCCAGGGCAGCGCCGCCTACGTACAGTCAGTCAGCTACCGAAGTTGCCTGTTGTACGCGCGTATCTACCTACACCAGGCTCTCTCAGAGCATAGCTCCATCATCACAGAGGGCATCCAAGCTCCCGACGCACCGTTGCCTCGACCGCATCGCTGCGGTGAGAACAGTGCTGCTTTCTTTTTTTATTCTCTTGTACTTGTTTCAAGTCCCTTGGCCGCAGCTCCGCCTAGCAGCGATATGAAGCTTTCCACGAAGCTAGCAGCGACTTGCTACGGCTTGTCATGGCTCACCCCTGCCGCCGGCTCTAGCCCAGATGCGTTGCGGATAGAACCGCCGTCTGTACGGCAGGTCGCTATCATTGGTACGCGTTCAATTCCCCCTCGTCTTACATTTTCCCTCCGCGCTTGCATCAGCTAGCGTGCCAAGTCTTCGCCGTTTGTTCCTCGTTCGTGGCATAGCCTGCTTATGTCTGTCTCTACGGGCAAGGTGTAGGAAATTCGACGGGAATATTGGCCCCATTTCTCTAATTCTGCCGACCTACATCGGTAATCGGATGCTGATTCTCCCAGGTGCGGGTGCGGCCGGCTCATCTGCTGCCTATCACCTTCGGCAATACGCCGAAGAGGCCGGCCTTGCCATCAACATTACCATCTTCGAGAAGACTGACCGCGTTGGCGGCCGCTCCCTGACTGTGCACCCATTCGGGAATGTTTCACAAGCAGTCGAGCTCGGGGCCAGTATCTTCATCGAGAAAAACCATATACTTTATGGAGCCCTGCATGAATTTGACCTGGTGCCAAATACATTCAGCAGCAAGCTCTCCGAGCTGATGGGCATATGGGATGGAGAAAAGTTCGTGTTCACCATCAACACTGCCGACTCATCTTGGTGGATCGGGCTCAAGGTGGTACTTAAGTACGGAATCACGGGGCCTCGTAAGGCATCGAGCCTTGTCGGGCAGGCCGTTGACAAGTTCCTCAATCTCTACAAGGCTCCTTTCTTCCCGTTTCGGTCCTTGACCCAGCGGGTATACGAGCTCGACCTCGCCGAACTCACCGGCCTGACAGGGGCCCAGTATCTCGCGAAGAACAAGGTATGCCAGCTCTTGCCAAGCCTTAGCGTTTCTATTATCTCCTCGCTCTATGACCACCTCGAAGAAGATCGACCATTGGCCCCTCGCTTACCATGCTTCTGCCTGTAGGTTCCTGATGCATATGCCCACGACATCCTACAGGCATCCACCCGAGTCAATTATGCCTCTAACCTGGAGACTATTCACGCGTTAGACACGATGGTCAGTCTCTATTTACCAACTTCGATCTCATTCGCCAAGCTATCCTTCTGGCTTGTGATTTCTTTCCACTTTATTGCCATAATATCGACGATGTTTGACTAACGACCATTCAGGTTTCCCAGGCAGCGGAAAATGCCATGTCAGTGTTAGGGGGTAACTGGCAGCTCTTCCAAGGAATGGTAGACAGATCAGGAGCCAAGCTCTGCCTTAACACATCGGTCTCTTCTATCACTCAGAGCACGTCGCCAGAAGGACAATATCTTATCAAGGCGACATCGCCAGTGGGGGCTATTAATGATGGTGATTCGCTTGCCTTCGACGACGTGGTGATTGCCGCGCCGTATCAGTTCAGCAGCATCGACGCAAGCAGCGTCATTCAGTACGCTATTGATGAGATCCCGTACATCAAACTCCATGTCACAATCCTATCATCTCCGTGGGAGCTCAGCAAAGCCTACTTCAACCTCACCGACAAGGAGGTGCTCCCCGGTTTCATTCTGACCACCCTAGCAGAGGATGACAAGCCCACCTCCGGGGTACAGGGTGCCGGGAAGGCCGGCTTCTACAGCATCAACATCTTGCGCAAGGTCGTCAACGCCAAGAATAACAAGGAAGAATATCTGTACAAAATCTTCTCCCCCGAGGAGGTGACGGCCGATTTCTTGAGGTAACACTCTTCCCCTGGCACAAATCGACGATTCACTGATCCATGTCCATAGCCGAATCTTGGGCGTAGATGTCCCGGAGCATATTGTCCATATGACCGCTGACGAAGGCGAACGGGACGAGGGCTCGGGAGGCGTCGAGGCTGTCTCGTGGTACCACCCGCATGTCTTTTATTCGTACCCAAAGGCTCTTCCTCGCGTGACATTCCAAGACCCGATTATAGGCCCTGGTCTATATTACACCTCCGGCATGGAGAGCTTTATTTCGACGATGGAGACAAATGCCTTGATGGGCAAGAACGTGGCACGATTACTGGTTGATGATGTTGTAGGGGCGTTTGGCGGCGGCAATGTGGCAGAAGCTGTACCTCAGGCCGGCCAAAAGGCTGAGGAGCCGATTAGGGATCTGTAAAGCGCGTGGAAACTTGTCGCATCGACTCGCAAGGGATATGTCCCCGTCACGGTCTCTACACCCTTCGTCTTGGTTCTAATGGGAGTTGCAATTAGGGATGCAACAAAGCCCACTGAGGCTGGCCTGTCAATAAATACCACTGCAATAACGATCAAGACCGGTCAACGTGTTTCGGGTATGTGCATGACCATGCCTCCTTTGTTCTTGTATGCACCCAGCCGCGCAAAGTGACAGCCATATGTGTGAATATTCCAACTTCTTGGATCGACTATATAGGACAAAGCAGCTAGCTGCCTATGCGAGGAGGGCAGCCAATCAGGGGTCCTTGTCCAGCCTAGGTCAGGGCTCTTTGGCCACGCCGTCGTCAGGCTGCCATGTGACTCAGCAATGCTAATCCTTGTCATGTGGCTTGCGATCGTCGTCCCGCACCGCCACACCCCACCATTAGACCCCGCCATCGTCCAAACAACGTCGAGAACTTCTTTGTTATGACGCAGCTTGTTCTGCGTCGCCTTCACGCGGACCAAGGTCTTCCAAGCTCTTCGTCGAGGAGGAGGCCTTTGTCTTTCTCGCGAGACTCGGTCATTCCCTTCTTATATAATAACTTCGCATCCACTCCCTCTTGTCTATTTCTTCGCGACATAGATCCGAGAACAACAAACTTTCCTTGTGCAACCCCGCCATATCGAGCGACATGTTCGCGCTTCGAAACAGTTGAGTCCAGCACCACCCACTATATCACGCGTTCCAGGAGTGGTTTAACTAACCTCCAACCCTCAGTTGGGAAGTTGATCTTCGGCTCCGGCAGCCAGGAGTCTCTGATCGAGCTTCCGCAGGGTCAACTGTACCTCGTGCGACCGCTTTCGCCCAAAGGCTATTCGGAGCTTATCTTCAAGGACTCTGCCGCACGCATCCGCAAGACCGCCCAGGATTTCCAATACCAGCTGGTCGTCCAGCGAGTCTACGAAGAGGGCGAGGCCGAGCTCCTTGCGGAGGAGGAAGGCGGGGAGGGCGAGGACGACGCCGACATTCTCGCAGCCGAGCGCGACGAGAAGACATTCCTCCTCGACGAGGCGCTCCACTTTCGGGTCGAGAGCCGAGAGGGCAGCGAGATCGTTCTTGCCTGGCGTGATCTGAGCGGCGACGCCGGCGATCTCTACGAATTTGTCTGCGACGCTGGCATCCAGCCCTCGCTAGTCGACAAATTCGAACTTGTCGCCAAGCAGTGTCAGTACGAGCGCAAGTATCGCAAGCCGAATACCACTGCCACGAACGAGGACCTCCTCCAGTTCGAATTTTCAGACGAGCAGCCCATCCCGCCTGCGAGCCCTCTGCACGGCCCTACTCTCACGAGGTCGATCGAGTCTACCGACTCGATTTTCTCGAGCAACAAGCCCGCCGCCAACACGGGAGTGAAGCGAGACAAGGCACCCGAGGAAGTCTCGCCGCAAGACTTAGAGTCAGCTCCGTCCAACACAATGCCTGCCGACAAGACGGCGTCGCCGGCCCCCCCGTCGGCCCATCCCGAGCCCCGCGAGATCCTAGCGCTCGAGAATGCCGAGCTCCACTTCTTCGACTTCCCCTCGGGATCCTTCGTTCTTCAAGATTCCGCGGTCGCGGCGACAGTCACGGAGGTGGGTGACTGGCAGTACTATCTGCAAGTTGGAAGCAACGACCGGGACTGGCTTGGCATTCCCGTCGTGGCCGACATCAACCCCGTCTTCAACTTCGAATTCCTGTCCTTCATCTTTAACCAGTTCACCGAGGACGGATCCGCTTACTCGTGGCTGCTCCGTTTCAAGGACCAGCCTACTCTGGAGCGGTTCCAGGAAGGCCTCCTGCGGGCCCTGTGGGAGCAGCTTAACGAGGTCAAGTGGACCAAGATGAAGGATAAGGAGCGTGACTACGTCACTGATGCCTTTGCCGACCTAGCCATGGAAGATGTACCTGAGGAGCCAGAACAGGAGGCAGAAGAAGAGGAGGAGGAGCTGGAGGATGACCGCGATCAGAGCGAGCATTACGACAGCGACGAGGATGCCGACGACGTTGATGCTCGCCCGAAGGACAAGGATACCAACAAGATGATCGCGGTCGGCTACAAGAACAACCGTACCTTCGTCGTCCGCGGCTCCAAGATCGGTGTCTTCAAGCACACACCAAACAACCACCTCCAGTTTGACACAAACATATCCAAGGTCGCGACGTCAAAGGGCGAGCTATTCTCGCCCAAGAAGGTCATGCTGCACAACGAGGACCGGAATCTCATCCTGCAAAAGGACGCGGACCCTAACAAGCTGTTCCGTATGGATCTAGAGTACGGAAAGGTGGTTGATGAGTGGAAGGTTGACGACAACATCCCCGTCGTCACTTTCGCGCCCGAGAACAAATTCGCGCAGATGACGCACGAGCCGACCTTCCTAGGTGTTAGCCATAACGCTCTATACCGCGTCGATCCCCGCCAGGCTGGCAATAAACTCGTAGACAGTCAGATCAAGCAGTACGCGAGCAAGAACGACTTCTCGGCGCTGGCGACCACGGAGAAGGGCTACATCGCCGTGGCCTCCAACAAGGGCGATGTTCGCCTCTTTGACCGCCTGGGCATCAACGCGAAGACGCATATCCCGGCCCTTGGCGAGCCCATCATCGGTCTCGACGTCTCAGCCAACGGCCGGTGGGTGCTTGCCACTTGCCGGACCTACCTGCTCCTCATCGATGCCATGCAGCACGAAGGCAAGAACGAGGGCAAGCTCGGGTTTGAGCGGTCCTTTGCGGCCGACGCTAAGCCCCAGCCCCGCCGCCTGGGTCTTACTCCGGAACACGTCGCCCAGTTCGCCCACGAGACCGGCAAGGGTGTGAACTTTACCCCCGCCAAGTTCAACACGGGCGAGGGCACCGATGAGACGAGCATCATCACGGCCACGGGCCCGTACATCATCGAATGGAACCTCCAGAAAGTGATCACTGGCCGGAAGACCCCGTACCTCATCAAGAGGTACAGCGACGTCGTCAGCGCCGACGACTTCAAGTTTGGCACCGACAAGAACGTCGTCGTCGCCCTTCCCAACGAGGTTAGCGCCGTCACCCATGGTCAACTCAAGAAGCCGACCCGGCAGAGCATCGCTGGAGACTTCCTGAACGCTGAACGGCGGGGCTCGGGCCGTATCGGGACTCGCGAGAGCGGTCGGTATAAGCTAGGCAAGGACGACGTTGTTAATTCGCCGTACTAAATGGCCTAGGCCAGCAAGCAAGGTAATCAAGGTTCATGCGGAGTACGGATTTTGTGAGCACGCGGGAGGGGGGAGGGCAAGAGGGGGGAGGGGAGGCTCTTTCTCCCCGTCTTGGCCCACGCATGCCTCTTCCGTCAACATTGGGGTTAGTTCTCTTCTGAAGCGCTGCAGCACATTGGTATGAGACACGATGCTCTCGGACTTTTCGGAGTTTTGGTTTCTCGTCGCTCGCGATGCGTCGAGTACTTCCTCGGGATGGGTAGTTAGGTAGATACCTTGTCAGACTTTTTTCTAATTCCTTGTGGTACTCTCGTGGCTTTCTTCGCCTGTGTGACATGTCAAGCTTCTGTAGATGTGTGACTTGGTCTCGTATTTGCAGCCACTGGAGCTGGGGTACGGTTCCCAAGCCAATATCTGTGAACCCTGCATCGTCTGATATCAGCTCCAGCAAGCCAAGGTGGCCTGCAGCATGGTGACCTGCAGCTAGTGGAGGCAATGGCGCCCCGGGTGCATTGTTGACGTCCCCTATCTCGTTCTTCCGGGCTCGATGCGGCATGCGAGGCTAGGCAGTACGCACTACCATGTACTAGAGCTTCCGGGTGGAGATGACGGCTCAATACGCAGTCGACGCTGTCCAGATCCTATTGCAACGAGGCTGCCGCAAACTACTGTTTTTGGTCTCAACGATGGACAGCTGGCTGCAATATACTCTGCTATTAGTGCTCAACACGCAACTCTGGCATCTCAGCTCTGCCCGGCTCCATGCAAGCTGGTAGCTTGCGTCTGTGGGCGTGGCGCACACAGCTTCTGGTTACGTAGCCGGCTATACTCATCCGGCATATAGCTTCCGGATGGCGAGTGACCCCTGCAAGCTATCTCACAGTCTTCAGAACCTCCAGCCCGGTATGAACGGTACAGGGCACAGGGACATGGCAGGTACGAGAGTTGGCTGCTACATCGATCTTTAACTTATCCAAAGCAGGGTACTTGTGAGGTTCTGACCAAAGGACCCCGTGCCTTGGTTGCCTTGGTTCATTGCTGACGAAAGACATAAACCTTGCGTTGCTGAGAGATAAGGTATGGATGCTCATCTGGAAAATTCCGCCGAGGAGGGGGGGGGATCTCTCTACGTCACACAGCATATGTTTGCTTCAATTCTTCGTGGTGCCTGGGAAGTGTGTGCGCCATTCAAGAGGCGCCCGTCAGGGCCCCCCCCTTCCCCCTTGCGGAGTCAATTCCACCAACGAACCGGCTTCCTTCGATCACATTCACAGATGCCCTGCAATTGCGCCCAATACAAGTCCCTGCATGTCCCCCATTTCGAACGGGACACATCCGCGACCGCGCAGCTGCACCAAAGCGGCGCTCGCTGCAACCCTATGTGCAGGCTCCTATCAAGCCCAGACCGACCAAGATGACTGCAGCTCGCCAGCCGCCACGCACAGATGCATCGATATAGGCATCTGAGTCCAAGCTAGGCGTACTGCGGGAACGCGCGGCGAGGCCCAGCTGTGCTCCGGCTCGCACGGGATACGCAATCTGCGGTGGACGCCCGGGTGACGACCGCTGGTTTGCTCCAATCCTTGGTTCTTTGTGTGCGGCTGAGCGGGCGCTTCTCTCTCTCTCTCTCTCCTCTGTCTCTCTCTCTCTCTCTGTGTGTGTGTGTGTGTCCCCCCGGGAGTGGCTTCTCGGTTGTGCTGCCGGGGGCGACACGTCAAAAATTTTCTCGTTTCTTTTTTTTTCCTGCCCATCCGTTTTTAAAACCTAACGCATCCTGTGCCACTCACTACCTTATGTAGGCACACGTTGGGAAAGGCTTGCCCTTTGCAGCGAATTATTGGAAGCATTGTACGCCCCCGCCGTTGCTTTCGGCGCTGGCCTCGGGGACGCCCACCCCAGTTCAGCGGGATGTCAAGCCCGGCCGTTCGGCTGTTGGCCGCCATGCAGCCACTAAGGGGTCCTTCCTTTCCTGGGGTAGCATTTACCGTCAGCCCACCCATGCTTTTGCTGCAAATATAGAAGAAGCCGGACGCCGGCCGTTCGCCCAGCTGAAAAGCGCTCGACGAGCCCGGACGGAGGCGCCGCCCGATTTCGCTCGACTATCGTTGCCATGTCTCGTCCTTGGCGTCCCCGGGGCTGGTGCTCACCCATTGGCCTTAGCAAGATGGGGGACGGGGGGACGCATGCGTGCGTGCAGACCCCCCTTGAGGAAGGGGTGGGAAGCTCTGGAGCTCTGGAGCTCTGGAGCTTGGGAGCTTTGGTCCCTGAATCGATCGGGGCGCCACACCGTCACCTTCCACGAGGCGTGTCAGCTTCCCGCTGTCTTCCAAAAAAGTTCGGTAGGTTTGTTTTGAAGCAATCTACACAAAGCTCCACGGTGGAAATGGGAGCCCCTGCCAGCGGGATCAAGTATTGGGTCCTATTGCCGCGCTGTGTAACTGCCGGCCTCATCTGGCATCCAGCCTAGCCCGGTAGCATGGACGGGGGGCTGGAACATGCCTAGCGGCGCGGGCCTGGTGGCCGTCACAACCATCGCCGACCATCGCCGACGATGCTCGTTGTGCCCGTCAACACCAAGCCGCGCCCTGCTCCCCCTGCCTGGCCTTGCTGCCGACATCCGGAGAGCGTCTAGTGAGACAGGCTATTTGCACACGAGAGCTGAGCTCAGTCAGGGGCGAATAGCCAGCCACGAGGCGGCTCTATCGACTTCGTCTCCGCTTGGCGTGGAAAGCTGGGATGCAGGCTCGACGGCGAGGAGGGGAGCATGTGAGAGTATGCGGGCGATGCAACATAGACTTGCTGCAAGGCCGAACTCAGATTCACCACCCTCGTCGAAAGCATAATCCTTGGCTATATAATGCTCGTCCCCCGGCAGGTTTGGTTGCATTTTCTTCTCGATACAGCAGACACCCCCGAACAACTCGCAGTGATCACCTCAGATTCTCAAGCTTCGCATCAGACTCCTGATATCTACTTCCCACTCCTCAGCTTCCCTCTCTCGCTTCCTTTTACAGACTACCCAACCCACCCACCACCACCACCCAACCCCAGTCTCTAGAACAAGATGTACAGCCTTCTCGCCCTCGCTCTCATCCCCGCCGCTCTGGCGCAGAACTTCTATGGCTGCTACACCGAGAGCACGCCGCCTCACGCCCTCAGCGGTGCCGTTTTCTACGACCTGACCATCCCGCAGTGCGGTGCCGCCTGCACTGCCGCCGGCTACAGCCTCTATGGCCTTGAGTACGGGCGCGAATGCTACTGCGGCAACTCGCTGGCCGCCGGTTGCGTCCCGACGTTCGCAGACCAATGCAACATGGTTTGCGGCGCCGACAACACCACCATCTGCGGTGGCAACTCTCGCATGAGCATCTACGGCACTTCGGCCACACCCCCGGTCGTGACTGATGCCTCCCACCCGCCCGTTACCACCGCTGTGGCTCTGGGCTGCTACACCGAAGGCAATGGCACTCGCGCGCTCCCCAGCGATGCCCTCGTCGACGATGGAATGACGGTCGAGGCTTGCAGCAGCTACTGCCTCACGCGCGGTTTCGTGCTCTACGGCGTCGAGTACATGAGGGAGTGCTACTGCGCCAACGCCCAGGACCCCAGCTCTCTCGCTGCTCCCGCCACCGACTGCAACATGCCCTGCGCTGGAAACGCTGCCGAGACCTGCGGTGGAGCCAGCCGCCTGAACGTCTACCAGTGGCAGTAAGTGCTCCAGGGCTGCTGCCTGCCAGTCGTCCTGCTCCAGCCCACTTCACTGGGCCAGAGTTGCGAAGAAGAGGACCTGGCCGCCTGGTGAGGAGTCCGGGAAGTATTGGCGCACAAGATTGATTCGGCTTTGGCTAGAAGGACATATTAGAATTCCCTTTCGCTTCTCGGAGATAATGTTTAGTCTCTTTGTCACTTAGTATCCTTTAGTACCTCTCTCAACAACGGGCCCACAGTTGAACTTATTCTGCTTCTTGCTCCCTCGTGATTCTATGGTTTTTGAAATGACTCGATGCACCCTGTGAGTCTTGGCGAAGCAACCGTTCGAGAGTAAAGGACTCGAGGCTCGGAAGCGGGCGATCCTGAGCAGGCCAGTCTATTTTTGCCTAACTACAGTATCGCTTCCTGCATGTACAGTAGGGGTCCGAACCAGATCGTCGGTGCCACGTGCGTCCCAAACCGACGTTAAAGACCTGCGGGATGCATGTCTAGGCGATGGTGTCTGCGATGACGTGCGTCATGAGGTCGTGGTTATGCGAGTAGTCGATCGTAATATCGACCACACAGACCCCTTCATAAGCTAGGGCCTGGTCCATGGTGGCCTCAAGATCCGCCGAACTGGTAACCTTCAGCCCCTTTGCCCCGAACGCCTCTGCATATGTCGCAAAATCCACCCCGCCGAGGTCGACACCCGCGCTCCGCCCGTACTTGTCCACCTCCTGGAACTCCACCATGTTATATTTGCCGTCGTTCCATATGAAGTGGGTGATGTTGCAGCCCTGCTGGACGGCCGTGACGAGCTCTTGGCCGCTGAACAAGAAACCGCCGTCTCCACTCACGCTGATGACTTTTCGCGAGCAAGGCGGCTCCTGGGACAAAGAAGCACCGATCGCCCACGGAAGAGCGACCCCCAGTGTCTGCTGGGCGTTGGAGACGAGGAAGGTCTTGGGCTTGTACGAGTAAAAGTATCGACTAAAGTAAATGTAGACGCTCCCTACGTCGCAGCACACGGTTGTAGACGGGTCTATCCGAGACTGGAGAAGCTTGATGAAATGCAGAGGATGGACTGGGCCGCCAGAGGGTTTTGGGAGGGCATCGGCGCTGACTTGCCAGCTTTGAAGCTCGGCTAGGATCCCCTTAGCCACATCCAGATCTTGTGGACGGGCCACGTGTGTGAGCCGATCTGTCAGCGCAGCTAGGTTAAACGTGGGAGAACCAATGAGCTCGAGTTTGGGGGAGTAGTGGTAGACGATATCTGCAGGTACACAGTCGATATGCAAGATGTCGAAGTGGTTGTCCGTGTTCCATTGGCTCGCGTCGTACTCTGCTTGATCGTAACCGACAGTGATCACCAAGTCGGCGTGGGCACTAGCTCACATGTTAGAAACGGCGTCGTAAACACAACAGAGGGTTGCTTTAGAGGCAGGCAAGAAATACTTACAGAAGCTTGTCGCCCGGCTGGTTTCGGAAGAGTCCAATCCGGCCAAAGAACAGGTGCACGAGCTCCTTCGAGATTGCCCCAGCCGCTTGAAAGGTCTCGACCACAGGGACGGGAAACTTCCGCAGGAAGGCATGAATGGCTTCCACCACTACCGGATTCGCAACGCGACCACCCAGGTAGAGCACGGGGAACTTGGCGGCCTCGATCATCTTAGCGGCCTCCGCCAACGCGTCCTCGCGGGACGGGCCATACTTGGGGGGCTGGAAGGTAGAGGCTGGGAAGGCCGGGATGCTGGACTTCATGTTGGTCATGACATCGATCGGCAAGCTCACGGCGGTGGCGCCTTGGGGATGGGCCGTGGCAGTCCGGAACGCGTCGAGCATAATCTCGGCAACCTGATCCGGCACGATGGCCGTGGTGACTTTCTTCGTCACCGGGGCGAGGAGCTCGTTCGTCCGCAGGCTCTGGTGCGTCCTCTTGGACTGCTGGGCCCGCTTCACGCTGCCTGCGATGGCGACGATGGGCATGTTCTCATCGTTGGCCGTCACCAACCCGGTCACCAGGTTGCTCGTACCGGGCCCGGAGGTAACGATGCATACGCCGGGCCGGCCCGTGATCTTGCCGATCGCGGCGGCGATGAAGGTGGCGTTTTGTTCATGCCGGCAGACCACCACCTTGATTTCAGGGTGGTCGAGTAGGGCGTTAAAGACGGAATCGATCTTGGCACCGGGTACGCCAAAAACATACTTGACGCCAGCCGCCACGAGGGAGTCGATGACAATCTGCACCGTGTCGACCGACATCTTGGCGTGGTATGCCTCCACCACTAAGATCGGAAGGGGGTTAAGGGGGGGTGAGATGGGGGTGAGATGGGGGTGAGACGGGGGTCGCAGCAGACTAATACGGGGATTGGATCCGCGAGCAAAAGAGGTGCGTGGTTTACGTGATATAAGAATGCGCGGCTTCTCTTATTAAATCGTCTGCCCTTCGGGGTGATATCGTGGAGGCGTCGTCGACTATTGCCGCATTCTTCGTTTCATTGTCCAATGATGCATCTTATCGTCGAATGATGCTTCCATAAGGGCCGGCGGTTGGGTCTGAATAAGCAGCCCGGCGAACCGGCGCTTTTGCAAGGCGGGCCCTTATGGGCGCTACGACGTCACTGCACACTCCGGATGAGCCCACCACCAACGCCACGGCGACGTCTCGGAAGGTGTAGGAATAATTTCCAAGTCACCCATGACATTTACGATACAGAGCGATCCTAGGTACAGCCGGCTCGTTGCGCTTAATTCTTGCCCAAACGGCTACCCACTGCATTCCTACAAGCTGCAATGGCGACCAACGAGCTGTTCCAGTTCTCTATGATGGCGTCCCTGATGGCTGGGGTGGCCTCGACCGGGATTCCATTCTCAACCCTCCTATCGCACGGCAACCATGGGGTAGGCACGTTCCGGAACATAGCTGGCGAGTTGATCATCCTCGACGGCAAGGTGTACCAGATGAGATCGGATGGGACCGTCGCTACCCTCGAGTCCAAGCAAGACCTGGAGCAGATCAGCCCGTTCGCCACCGTCACGCGCTTCAAGGCCACAGCGACAGTGACGGCGGCGGTGCCCGACAAGCAGGGCCTATCCAACCTGGTGGGTCAGCTCCTGCCCAAGGCCGCGAACCACTTTGTAGCGATCCGCGTCGACGGTGCCTTCAAGAGCATCACAGTGCGGACCGCAGGCGGTCAGAGATATCCGCATGAGAGCCTCACCGAGGTCGGCAAAGAGCAGGTCGAGCACAAGTTTGAGTCGGCGCGAGGGACCATCATTGGGTTTCGGCTGCCTCCCTACATGGCGAACATCAGCGTTGTTGGGGAACACATGCACTTCATCGCCGAGGACAGGAAGCATGGGGGTCACGTCTTGGCAGTAGAATCCGACGGTGACGTCGTCATTAGCGTAGCTAAGATCTCGAAGCTTCACTTGAACCTCCCAGTCGACGACGACGACTTCGACACGGCGATCCTAACCGGGCACGAAGCAGGGATCGCGGCTGTTGAAGGATAGACCTCGTGGGCAGGCATGATGCGCGTATGCAAAAGGCAAGAATGATCGGCTAGTAAGAGTTTGGATCGCTACGACAATGATGATCAAAGGGAGGTATGCAGCCACAGCACTGTACCTAATATATTTATATTCCTGTATATGCGTCTTATCGCTATGGGAAATGCATATCGACAGTATTGGTCCGTGCGCGCCTGCAGGTGCTTAGCTGCATATCCGCACCCAGGCTTTGGCGGGCAACGGTGAGAGGCATCAATATTTTTTTTGGGAGCTTCGAGAGTCTGCAGCCTACACCCCCCCAACCGCACACAATTTCCCCCGCCGAACCTCCCACCTCCTGCGAACGCGAGAGAACATCCGAGCAAGGTCCTTCTCTCACCCGATACTCAAAATGTCGTTCGGAGGGCAAGCACCTACCATCATCGTCCTGAAGGAGGGTCTGTAGCCCCTCCATTCCGCACTCCTGCATGGGAGCTCCCACTGACCCCGAACCCGCCAGGCACCGATACCTCCCAAGGAAAGCCCCAGATCATCTCCAACATCAACGCATGTCTGGCCGTGCAGTCGACCATAAAGTCGACTCTGGGTCCCTATGGAGGCGATTTGTTAATGGTGGACGCGAACGGCAAGCAGACAATCACTAACGATGGCGCCACCGTCATGAAGGTAAGAGAAGCTCCCCGGAGCCGGGCTGGGGTATTGTGCTGAGAGACGCCGAAGCTTCTAGACATCGTCCACCCTGCCGCTCGCATCCTCGTCGACATCGCGCGATCACAAGACGCCGAGGTGGGCGACGGCACGAGCTCCGTCGTGGTCCTGGCCGGCGAGATCCTCAAGGAGGTCAAGGAGCACGTCGAGCAGGGTGTCAGTTCACAGATTATCATTAAGGGCCTGAGGAGAGCGTCCGCTATGGCCGTAAATAAGATCAAGGAGATCGCCGTCAGTACCAACGAGGCGAACAAGAGAGACACGCTCAACAAGCTGGCGGCGACGGCCATGACCAGCAAGCTTATCAAGCGGAACACTGCGTTCTTCACCAAGAGTGCGTCTCACCTCGTACCCTATTCTTTTATCTCTCTATCTCTCGCGTCCTAGAAGTTACCTTGGAGATGGTGCTGACCCTACTTGGCAGTGGTCGTCGATGCTGTCCTCTCCCTCGACCAAGACGACCTCAACGAGAAGTTAATAGGCGTCAAGAAGATCCCCGGAGGTTCCCTCACGGACTCTCTCTTTGTCAACGGCGTCGCCTTCAAGAAGACGTTCTCGTATGCCGGTTTCGAGCAGCAGCCGAAGTCGTTTGAGAACCCCAAGATCGTGTGCCTCAACGTTGAGCTCGAGCTGAAGGCGGAGAAGGACAACGCCGAGGTCCGAGTCGAGCAGGTTTCGGAATACCAGGCTATTGTGGACGCCGAGTGGCAGATCATCTTCAAGAAGCTCGAGGCCGTCCACGCGACCGGCGCGAAGGTGGTGCTATCGAAGCTGCCCATCGGCGATCTCGCCACCCAGTTCTTCGCTGACAGGGACGTCTTCTGCGCCGGCCGCGTCTCCGGCGACGATATGGAGCGTGTCGTGCAGGCCACCGGCGCGACAATTCAGAGCACCTGCTCCGACATCCTGCCCGAACACCTAGGCGTGTGCGGCTCCTTCGAGGAGCGCCAGATTGGTGGGGAGCGCTTCAACTTCTTCGAGGACTGCCCGGAGGCTAAGACGTGCACTCTTGTGCTGCGCGGCGGCGCTGAGCAGTTCATCGCCGAGGTTGATCGCTCGCTGCATGATGCCATTATGATCGTGAAGCGAGCAATCCGCAACAAGACCATCGTGGGCGGCGGTGGTGCCACCGAGATGGAAGTGTCGGCATACCTTCACCGCTTCGCGGACCGCGATGTGCCGCATAAGCAACAGGCCATCATTAAGAGCTTCGCGCGCGCTCTTGAGGTCATCCCGCGCCAGCTCTGCGACAATGCTGGCTTCGACGCCACTGACGTCCTCAACAAGCTCCGCGTCGAGCACCGCCGTGGCAGCACGTGGGCCGGCGTCGACTTCACCCACGAAGGCGTAGCCGACATGATGGAGCGCTTCGTGTGGGAGCCGGCGCTGGTCAAGATCAACGCTATTCAGGCAGCCACCGAGGCGAGCTGCCTGATTCTCGGCGTAGACGAGACTATCCACAACGAGGAGAGCGCGGCACCACAGGCTCCTGGCAAGCCTCTGCCCCCTGGAGCGGCCGCGCGCGCCCTTGGTCGGGGTCGCGGGCGGGGCATGCCGAGGCGGTAAGATGGTAGTTGAGAGAAAGGAAAAGCAAAGGGGACCCAATAGCCGTGGCCCGGGGACAATGATTGTGATGCGTAGCCCTGTATGATACCTAAGGTAGTCTACTAGAAGGCGTCTCTACTTAGAGGACCAGGGGCTAAAATGTAATTACAAAAGAGTAAAGAGCAGCTCGTCATTGTTCCATCCATCGAGGATAAGTAGTCTATAGAACCCCCCCATAAACGCCCCCTCTGTGCCTATGCAAAAGCAACGAGCAAATCCGGTTATGCGCCTTCGCTATAGAAAACCAAGCACGAATATGAGAATAGACTAGAGCCGAGCACTGCCGCTCTAGCCGTGACTGCCGTACTCGACGTCGTACGGCCCTCGGTCTCTGGTCGATTCGTCGTCCTTCCCGCCGATGCTCCGGTCGGCGTCATGTGCCGACGAGAGCAGTGCGCTGACGTCCATCTTTCCGCCACCGCTCTTCCCCGGCTCCCCGGCGGCAGTCTCGGGCAGACTAACGTGCATGTCCGCCGACTCATCCTCGTCGTCGTCGTCGTCTTGGTGCTCTATCAACAGATCCAGCTCTGGGTACACGGCCTGGTCGGCCTCGTCGTCCTCCGGGCCGCGGTCGTGGTGGCCCTCGTGCTGGTGATGGCCGTGGCTATGGTGTGGTTGTAGACCTGCCTCGACGTCATCTGCGGCATCCAGCAGCGCCTGGAACGTGTCCGCATCTGAGTGCGGGTCGTGGTGGCTGTCATGATGCGCAGGGGAATGGAAGGGGTAGTGCAGCGGGGGGTGGTGCGCGTGCGACGACGGCTGGGTTATGATCTGGGGGTCTATGGGCTGGTACACAGAGACGCTGTGAGGGTGTGCTAAGGGCAGGGAAGGGCCCGCGCCGTGCCGCGGCGTCTGGGGACCGCTGGACTGGTCCTGCAGCATTGGGTTGTGGCCTGTCAACGCCCTGTGCTGCGGCAGCGCCACACCCGTCGGGTTCCGGAGCGTGTGTGAAGGGGCGACCACGGAGATGCCCTCCGGGTCGGGATAGTGGTGGTGGGATGGGACAGGGAACGGAGTAAGGTGGCCGTGGTCCGTTAGGGAGGGGACAGTTCTCGGCAGAGGACCAACCACCTCGGAGCCAGGAGGAACGGAGGCGGAGGCAGGGCTGGGGGAAGAGCGCTTCGACGAAGGGGCAGCAGCAGTAGACTCTGGGTCGGCGCTCAGCGCGGCGGCGGAACGTTTCACGCCATTAGGGGCGGCCAGCGCCGGGACCTGGGTCTTTCCCAACTCTTTGCATTCAGAACAATTCCTAATTACATCGGAGACCGTCTCCTTAATGCGGCTCCAGTGGTAGCGCTCCGCAATCAGGGCGGTGGTCTTGTTGATGCCCGCGTGGGCGGCGTTGTGCACGCCCCGCGCGATGTCGTACTGGCGCTGCGGGTCCGAGATGACCTCCTTGTCCTTGAGCATGAGCACGTCGCCGTCCAGGAGCTTGTAGTGCGTCGCCGCGCTACGCAGTCTGCTTTTTTCGGCCCGGTCAGCCCCGTTCGGGTAGCGCCCGTACTTGAGGTAAAACTTGATCTTGTCGAAACGCTCTTCACTCACAAGGTCCTCGGTCCCGCCGGCGCCGTCGCCCAGGTCACGCCCGTAGATGATTGCGTCGATCAGCTGGCCCGGGTGGCTCTTCAGGTTGCCGCATCCCTTGACGCGCCCGATGCGCTTGAAGCCGAGGCCGTCCCAGATCTTGCACGAGGCCACGTTGGTCTCGTACACCAGGTTGAAGACGGAGTAGGTGTAGCCCAGCTTCGGTGCCCAGTCGAGGTAGCTCTCGCCCAGCAGCCGGCCGACGCCCTTGTTGCGGGAGGCGTCGGTCACGACGAAGCCCGCGTTACACACGTGGCTGCTGCGGCCAGGGTAGTTGGGCTTGATGTAGAAGAAGCCCAGGCACTCCTTGGACCAGTCCTTGCCGTCGACCACCTGGTCAGCGCTCTCGAGGCTGCCGAGCAGCATGATGGCCCCGAAGTTCTGGAACCAGTATGACGCGAACTTATCGTACGGCAGGCCCTCCATCATGGGGTAGGTATCGCCGCCTTCGATCTCCTTGTTGAACTGGTCGCACAGGTAGCGCATGAGCGACTCCGGCACCTGGTACTGCGATGCAAACGGGAGCACCGTTGCCACCGTCTGCCGGTCCCGGAGCGTCACATGGCGCGGCGTGATGGTGTCCGGGATGGAGGGATGGGCCGGGTCTGGGAATGGCGGCTCCCCTGTGACGCGGTAGATGGTAGGGGCCGTCGGGTCATCAAGCATGGCAGGCATCTTGACCTTGTTTATCTGCTCTCACAGCATTCGCTGGAGAGCTGGCGGCGAAAGCAGTGCGGAAATCGAGGAAACGACCCAGGCGCTGTCCGGACTACAAAAGACATCAGCCATCTCATCCTATTGACGCTCTGCATCTCTCGGCTTCGCTGTACACCCGGCCCGGACAGCGACAGGCTATTGCTGGTCCCTACGCCAGCTATCCTCTGAGTGGGTGTCCGGGCTTGTGGCACGGCGCAGCTCTGAGACCTGCCGCTAGCTTCCTCTGAGCACGGCGGTCTTCAGGGCCACGAGCCATGCCAAGGGTGCACAGGGTGACGAAAAGAGAAAGCCAAGAGCCAAAGCGGGATATACTGTTTGGATTGTCCTACCGGTCGAAATCGCTCCCCAAATGCTCGATTTCTTAAAAGTTGCCAAATGTCTTCCCGAGCAGATCTGCTCCCTCCTCGCTGGCACCCTGCTCGCCAATCACAGAAGACCGTTCTTGTATAAGTGGTGGCGTGATCTCCCCGGACCCGTTCCCTGTGTGCAGCTGTGCTGAAATGTTCGTGGTGATGATATCTTCCTCCAAAAATCGCGCAACGAGGGGTTTCTCAGTTATGCCCGGATAAGCTCCGGCAGCGGAGAAATAGCAGCCGCTTATCCGCCCAACGCTTTGTGGGCTCACAGTGTTTGTTCCGCACCTGTATGTTGGCCCTCAAGACTGTAAACCGGCCTTTTGACATACCTTCCTACGACCTCATTTAATGACAGACAGTAAGTAGCCGGCGTCCTGCCGGATCCCGCGCTGGCAGTCATTCCAGAGACTAGGAATTGGCCGACAGCAAACCAGTGGCGGCAGCATAGCGCGGCTCTAAGCAAGGCAAAGAGCTCTCTGTATATACTTGGCCTACTTGAGTAGATTGGCATGTTGACCAACCCATTCCTTACCTCCATGGAGGTGTATTGCGTTCCCAACAGAAAGTTAGACCTAAGACAGGCTACAGGAGGGACCGGGGTAGGATAGGTGGTTTCATTTTTTTGTCCCATACTACTCTATACATCTTACATGTATTCTACAAAATGATAGCGCAAGCCGCTTGCTTCAAGCCAAGCCCTTGCGGTGGATGTAGGCCAAGCTTAGAAAGCGAAACCCAACAGAGACCCGGACCAGCAATGCTACTCAGGTCCGACTGTACCTAGGCGGCGTTTAAGCCGACATCTCTAGAGCGGCTGGGCGATCTCGGTCGCCTTTCGCTTGGCATCCGACTGGATGAACCGCGCAACCTCAGCTGGGGTCTCCCAGGTGACGAGTCCTTCCTCCGCATCCTTGAGCCTCCTCCGCTTGCCGCGCTGGCCAGCCCGGCCAAGAACGCTAGCGATGACAGACACGGCTCGTATGCTACAGGCGGGTTAGCATCTCGGGCTACAGCTGAGAGTCTGTACGGCTATGGCCTACCTGTCGTCGTTTCCTGGGATCGCGTACGTCACCCAAGACGGGTCAGCATCCGTGTCGATGATGCCGATGGTCGGGATGCTCGCCAGGCCGCACTCGTATAGCAGAGTGTAGTTCTCCATGGGGTTCAGGCACACGACCAGGTCCGGGACCAGTGGCCGGCGGTCTAGCAAATGCTTCTCGAAGCCCGGGATCGGACGGTCGTTCTCGTCGACAATCTGTACGGGGGACCCGGCCAGGAGCTGGTCCCGGTTGGTGATGGACCCCGGCGTCCACTTCTGGAAGAGGTGGCACGCGCCCGCCAGCTCCGCCGTCCGCACCACGATCTCCATCTGGTGCTTGCGGGTGCCCACAAACAGGATGAGACCGCCGTGGTAGGCCACCTCCTCGACCACGCGAGTGGCTCGGCGGAGGTGCGACAGCGTCTGCTCTAGGCTGATGATGTGAATGCCCTCGCGCACGCCGTAGATGTAGCGCGAGTTCGCCGGGTTCCAGAGCGACGTGTTGTGGCCCATGTGCGCCTGAGACGCCATCAGAAGCTCCAGCGTCGCCTCCGAAGGCGGGTTCTGCAGGATGTCGTTGGGGAGGTACCGCGACTCGAGCCGGGAACCCAGGCGCTCCGTCTTCTTCTGAATGCCGCGGAACACGCGATAGTTATCGGGGATCAAGGCATCCTTCGCCTCGATGGCCTGCAGCTCCCGGCGCTTGTAGGCCGGCAGCAACGAGTGCGCATCCAAGGTCTGGGGAGGCTGTTTTGCGTCTGTCGTCGTGGCAGCCGGCGGCGTCGTCGACTCGGTCGAGAGAGCTCGGAGCCAGGGTCGGGCCACGGGGGCAGCGACGGCTTGGCGGCCTGCAGATCAATTGAGGTTAGCAACGGCATCTACAGTCCATGCGAGCGGGCCACTTGCCATGCCGCACCGCAATGTTCCGTAATATCATGGCGGGGTTGCGGAATTCGCTGAAGTCGATGAAAGCTTCATCAACGAGGAGCTCGAACCAGCGTGCAACTTTTCTTTGGAGCCTTTGGCAAGTGGACTGGTCCGTGCGGAAATAGCGGGTCTATGTCTACACGCGCCAGGGTCCAGCGGAGCTGGGGGGATTTCTCTGTCTGGCGACTGGGCCCTACCTTCCTGGATGGCGACGGGCGTGGCTGCCAAACCTTTTTTCTGCACCAATGCTCTCAGCTCGGATCAGAGGAACCCAAAATGTCCATTTGTCTGCCCACGTCAAGATGTTGGCGATATCTTACCACCCAGCGTTGCAAATCGTATGGTTTTTCACAGAACTAAGACTCCTTCTCGGCCAGCCCCGGGTGTGATTTGCTAGATCCACACATCCCCTCGCCAAAAAAAAAAGAGAGCAAAAAGTTTGCCCAACATTGTCAGGCGACGGAGACAAAGGGTTGGCAAAGTGCAAAAGCTGAGATGCTAAAAACTAAGGGATGGGATCCTGCCGGAATGGAGACTGCACTGGGAGGAGCGACCTCCCTCAACAGCTGTAAATGCAGCTCATCATACAGTACAGATTGCTACAGATTAGTGGCATACATGCATGTGCTTGGCTCCCTCGACGCAGACAAGGAAGGGCCTGGCTGGCGCGAGCAGCCCCACTGGTCAGTCTGATGACATGGGACGCATCTGGTCCGTGCGTCTCCGAGACAACAGGCTGTGGAACGGTTTGTCCCGGTCTTTTTTGATATCGGGAATTTGCGCCTTCATTCCCCCTCGATCTTCTCCTTCATCAGCGTCAAATCCTTTGAGCGGACAGAGCTTCCCCAGCGAGCCCGCCCCAGCTGTCGAGAAACCAACTTTGCGGCCGTCTGTTTGTCGTCGCTGTCTTCCTTCTCCATCGCCGGAGCCGCCTTATTTGCATCCTAATCCGCCCAATCTCCCAAGTTTATGCAATGTCAGGCAATACCCTGAGAGGCACGCCCAATCGCGGCCAGGCCCGTGGAGGTATCCCCTTCAACACAGCCAGCCCGTCCGCCTCCAACATCCCCCGCCCCGTGCTAGAGAACACCCACAGCACGCCTACGCCTGCCAGCGAAGTCGGTGGATCATCGGTCAGTGCGAGCAGGCAAAAACAGACCAGGCGGGATGAGGTCAGTGTTCCCGCGTCGGAGTCGCGTCTCGCCGCGGCTCCTGTTTTATATCACCCATCCTTCCCCTCTTCGACATCCCCACTCCCCAGAGACACTCCCCCATTGTCCAGCCCGCTGCCGCCTGCACGCCTCTGTCCGAGATGTCGCACTATTACCAGGACACCAGCACCCTCCGGATGATGGACTTTCGCTTCAAGATGAGCGACGCTAACAGAAGACCAAAGGCCATCCGCCGGAAGCTGGAGAATGATCTCTCCAAAAAGAAGCACCTCACGGGCCGCGCCCGCCACACGCGGAAAGCCCCTCCCGGAACCGTTCTCGCCCTCAAGCCGAGCCCTGCCCTCCAGATCAAGCCGTCGACCACCGTGGCCGAGGCTGCCCAGCTGATGGCCGCCAAGCGCGAGGACTGTGTGCTGGTGACCGACGATGACGACCGTATCGCTGGTATTTTCACCGCCAAGGACCTCGCATTCCGCGTTGTGGGGGCTGGCTTGAAGGCCAGCAGCGTCACCATTGCCGACATCATGACCAAGAACCCGCTGTGCGCGAGGACTGACACGAGCGCCACTGATGCCCTGGACTTGATGGTGCGCAAGGGCTTCCGCCATCTCCCCGTCATGGACGAGAACCAGGACATTTCCGGCATCCTCGATATCACCAAGTGTTTCTACGACGCCATGGAGAAGCTAGAGCGAGCGTACGCCTCCTCCCGCAAGCTGTACGACGCCCTCGAGGGTGTGCAGTCGGAGCTCGGCACCAGCCAGCCGCAGCAGATCATTCAGTACGTCGAGGCCCTGCGCTCCAAGATGTCGGGCCCGACCCTGGAGTCGGTTCTAAGCGGCCAGCCGCCCACGACGGTCAGCGTCCGGACCTCAGTCAAGGAGGCCGCCCAATTGATGAAGGAGAACCACACCACCGCTGTCTTGGTGCAGGACCAGGGCTCTATTACGGGTATATTCACCAGCAAGGACGTCGTCCTGCGAGTGATTGCCCCTGGTCTCGACCCCGGGACTTGCAGTGTCGTCCGCGTGATGACTCCCCATCCGGACTTCGCGCCGATGGACATGAGCATCCAGGCCGCTCTCCGCAAGATGCACGGTAAGCCGGCTGCTTCTGTCTGTCCCTATAATCGACAGTCACTGACCTAGATCCCAGACGGCCACTACCTCAACCTTCCCGTGATGAACGACGGGGGCGAGATTGTCGGCATGGTCGATGTGCTCAAGCTCACCTACGCCACCCTTGAGCAGATCAACACCATGGGCAGCAGCGATAGCGAGGGCCCCGCGTGGAACAAGTTTTGGCTCTCGCTCGACGCCGAGACCGAGTCGATGGTGTCGGGCGACGGCTCGCACCACCACACGCACCCCGGCCCCCGGTCCCTGATGTCTCCCGACATTACCCGTAGCGAACGCTTGATCAACGATAGCGTCGCCCCTGGGGACTCGGCCAGCCATGCCGGCATTGAGTCGCCCCCTCACAGCGCCGTAGCCCACTCGCCCGAGCTTCCCCCCAGCGAGCTGCCATTCCCGTTCAAGTTCAAGTCTCCGAACGGACGTGTCCACCGCCTGCAGGTTATTGCCGCCCACGGCATGGCCACGTTTGTCGAGAACGTCGCTGCCAAGCTCGGCGCCGAAGTAGACGTCATCGGGGGTACCCCCGTGGTGGAGGACGGCCAGCTTGGCTCTGACGGCTTTGCGCTCAGCTACCTTGATGATGAGGGTGACTCGGTCTCCATCACCACTGACCAGGACCTGCTCGAGGCCATTCTCCTCGCCCGCCAGGGCCTCAGGGAGAAGGTCGATCTCTTCGTCCATGATCCCAAGGAGCCGCCTGTTAAGGCACCGACCCCTGTGCCTGAGCCGGTGACCTTACCCACCCCCCCTCCATCCTCCGTCCTTCGGGAGCGTCGGAGGCACGATGACGACGAGGATGAGGATTCCGAGGACGAGGATGACTCTACTGTTCGACGAAGCCGCCGGCAACGCACGATGGCTCACCAACCTCCGGAGCAGGTGATCGCTGGCGTGCCCAACGAGCTACTGCTCCCGGGTGCCATCGTAACCTTGGCTGTCGTCATTGTTGGTGTGTTTGCCATCTCCCGTATCTCCAACCGGTAGAAGTACCGTGAGGATAGCAGGAAGATGGATCGCAAATGGGAAAGAGGGGGAGTAATAATAGTACCGGCGGAGGGGAAACGAAAGCACTCGTTTTATCGTGCATAGATCACAGGAGTCCGGATTGATTGTAAACATTACCCCTGTACGACATGAATATAGAGTATAATGAGGACGGAGACTGTAACTTACAGCAGTCTCCTTACTCTGTTGGCGTGAGTTGCCACCCCCAAAGAAATCGCAACTGATTCTGTCCACCGAAGTCTGTCACCACTGCCCACTCCGTGCAAACGAGCTGCCTCTTGCATACCGCGATTCAGGCTCGGCTCATCTGCTCGATGCCGCAATTAACTAGAAGTAGTTCGATAGAAAACAAAGGCGCCTCAGGACGGGTAAAGCCTGGTCAGCCCGGTCAAATTCTATCCGATTCCAGCTCCCTGTGGCGCAGCGAGTAGCCACTAGTATATTTTATAAAAGTGCTATAAGGGGGAAAAGTTCCGATACATAGGTACATGTGGCCCTAGACTAACGGGCGTATAGGTGGCAATGCTACTACATGTGTCAAGCCCTTAGCTTTGTGTGAACACTGGCGAGTATGCCCGCCGGCCCTCCTGTGGGCTTTGTAATACGAACAATAAAATAACTAGGGTATTGTCAAAGGAATGGCGAAGTGTCAAGTTAACTTTGTGCGAGGCGTCACCGACGGCCGATATGGCCTAAATTACAACGTCTAGATGATGTAGCCGGGACAGCAGTGGATGTAAAAATGAGTATCGATTGTGTTGGTCACCGGCACGAGAGTGCCAGAGTTACATTCTAGTGATGGTCTAAGATGACAACGAGGATGCATGAATGAAGCAGAAACGATAGGGTGGAAGACACCGGGCCACCACCTTCCATATCAGCCGCTAAACTCGCTCAACACTGCAGCTTTCACACTGAGGATGTCCGCATTCGACGCAGTGTGATGTCGTTTCAACGCCGTGAGGGCCGTTGTGGCAGGAACACTGTGGAGTAACAGAGTGGGATCAGCCCTGCCAACTCTCAGGAGCAGTATGGTGCATACACAATACCAAACTAGATAAGCCATTGCTTTCCTTGTTTATTGGATGGCGATCGCTGGGCGAGGATGGAGAAGGCGCCTTGGAAGATCGGGTATTCGTTATGAGGAGTTATGAGGAGCTCGAGGATGGTCAAGAGTGAAGCACCGAAGCACCCTTGACCTGGGAGCACTTGCTATACTTATAGGCAGCAATGGGGAGGGGGTCCCCCCATACGTAGCCTTGTCTTCCATCTTCTATCTGTCTCTCTTATAGTCGACCGTCACGTGCCTCCGGTCCAAGGCCGGTGGGAGCCGCATAATGCGGGGCTTTAGTTGAGCCTCATCTCGAGGGCATTCCCGTCATACAGCCTTCTCTTCGCCACCCCACCGGCCGGCAGACTCCAGAGCGTGGGAGATCGGCAGACAATCCTCGGTACTGTTTCGTCCATCACTTGAATTTCACATCCCGTGATGAGGAAGTTTGAGAGGAATATCCTGTTTCGTGCCTAGCTCTCTGATCTAGAGGCAGCACACTGCCCATAACCCGTGGGGAGAGTCAGATCCCTTCCGTCGTCCGAATTCCCGGTTCTGTCCGGGACTGACAGGTGGGGGGTAACATTTTGACTATTTGATTCCACCTGCCAACTCGGGTAGCCGCAGGGCTGTACTAGGTGCTAGTCTAGTTGGCTTTAGAATAACGCCCCTCTGCTCTCTCGTTTGCACTTTTTAATCTTGCTCTTCTGTCTCTCCTAGGTGGCTCGGCTGCTACTAAAACGCCCTGTGCTGCTTGAAGTAACGCAAATGCGGAGCCTAATTGGCCCGGCTTACCGCATACCAGCCACGCATACTTGCATCTTTATGACCGTAGTCGTGCCCGGCGCGCCCTGCTGAGGTCCTTCTGAGATACACAAGCGGCTGAAGGGTCGGGCAAAGGTAAAAAACCGAGTCCAAATGGCCACGTCCAACAACATCATCTCGCTGCGCCGACATGACCTTGACAATCTGAGAACCGGGCTCACTGCCCTCGTCGTGGCGCACCACACGGCAGTCGCCTATGGTGGCAGCGGGTACTGGCGGCGGTCCGTATGCGTGCCCCCGGACAGCCTGACGCTCCCCCTCCTCGGGTTCAACGCCTTCAACCAGTCCTTCTTCATGGGCCTCTTCTACGTCATCTCCGGCCGCGTCTCGGCACAGTCGCTTGCTAGGGCCGAGCGCGCTGGCGCCGGCGGCCGGTGGTCTTTTGTCCGGTCGAAGCTGCTGCGACTGGGGATGCCGGCGCTGGTGTACACGCTGGGTGTGCAGCCGTTGGTCCGGCTTCTCATCGTGAAAAGTCCGGATTTAAACCAGATGCGGAAGGAGAAGTCAGCACTAGACATTCTGCGCGACTATTTCGAGTCTCTGCGGGGGATCCGAGGGCCAGTCTGGTACACGGCCACGCTGATGCTCTTTGATCTGGGCGCTGCGCTTCTGAAGCCCAACACGCGCGAGGGCCATAGAGGAATGCTACCTATCGACTATCGTACCCTCGCGAAATGGGGATGGATCGCCGCCGCCGGTGTGAGTTTCCTGGTCCGCACGCGCTACCCCGTAGGGGAGGAGATCGAGCTCCTCGGCTTGCAGCCGGGCTACGCGCCGCAGTACGTCTTCGCTTACGTGCTAGGCCACATGTGGTACGATCAGGAGATGGCCGCCGCAGCGGCTGAATCACAACCGTTGCTCCCCGGTGCCAAGGCGGAAGCCTCTTTCGCTGCCCTCGAGCTGCCGCTAGCCGCGTCCGTGTCGTTGTCCACCATGTGCTTGCTGCTCGCGTTCCAGAGCGGGAGGGGCATCGAGGAGATGCTCGGCGGTTGGAACTACGGGGCTCTGGCGTATTCCATCTGGAACGAGGCATCGTTCGCCCTGATGGCGCCCGCGCTGCTGTCGTATTGTGGAAAGTACTTCAGCAGCCCGGCAAGCTCTAGAATCTTTCGCCCTAGATATTCATACGCGACTTTTCTAGCACACGCCCTGGTGAGCGTTGTTGTCGAAGTAGGCCTCGATCAGTTGGCTGTCACTGCGACTGGTTCTCGTCCCACTTGGATGGAAAGTTTCGCCTGGCGCATGGCCGGGCCGGTTTTCATGACGGTAGCGATCAGCACCATCAATATCGTGGCATCTTTCGAGGCTGGGAGGTTTCTTGTGGATTATGTGCCCGGGCTCGGTCGGATTCTATAGCCCCGCTTTGTGGAGCGCCTCTCCCTTGGCTTCCACGCTGTGTTCTGTGTTGGTATGCGCAGACCATCCCATCGGGCCTCGGGGGCTCGGTGGCTCGGTTCTCGCCATGCTCCGTACGAAGCAGCGCCTCTTGCATTTAGGCTCCTCCTCCGCAGACCAGCGTGACCTCCCCATGACCGTCTAGACAGGCCATACTGCACGAGTTTAAGCTTAGCCATGACCCAGATAGTAGCTAGCCACTACGGGAGCTAAGATAAGCGGCTCTTTATTATGCAGCATGGCCAGCTCCTGTGGTAGGGGTGCTATAAAGCACCGCAGATATCGTGGGGCTCCCCCGCAAAATCAATACCGGCCGCGGCTAATTGGGGGTTTCAGGCCCACGCTACCACCAGATCTCGACTCTCGGCACTCTGTCAGCCACGGCAAATGGCAGGATTTTTCTGGGGATCTGCATGCTATAAGACATTGGCCATGGAGCACCAAGGACAGCTCGGCCTAGCGGGGAGCTTCTTGGGACCGGGTCTTGCTCACTGCTGCTCCGACTACCTCCAGATACTACTCACCAGGCATTTCTCCTTATGCCTCGGGCAGCACCAAACAGAACCATGAAATTCGCCATCCTAGCCTTCCTCGTCGGTTTGGTCAGTGCCACCTCGCTCCCGAGTCGAGGCGAGCCGGTCAGGAATCTCAGGGGCGGCAGCCCAGTTGCCGTCAAGGTCGCCAGCCCAGTTGTCCAGCCTGCCAGCCCAGTACCGACGACCATCGCCAACTGCAACAACCCCCAGGACTCGTGCACTTCGGCTGACGTTGAGTTCAAGTGCTCGGGGTCGCGGTGCTGGTGCAACAACACGACAGAGGGCGAGGCGGTCTGCTTCAACAGCTTCGCCGACTGCTGGACCTACACATCGTGTAACACCAGCGCCGACTGCAAGTCCAATCAAAAGTGCTTCAACGTCACTTCTTGCGGCTGCCCCGGCCTGACCAAGGCCTGCTCTGATGTGAAAGCTGCGGTGAACGGGAGCTGTTCATTTTGAGGGACGAGAATTTGGGGCCTCACAGATGGGCAGACGGGCAGATGGGCAAATGTAACAGGCGGCCAAGGGGCACGTGCACGGCAATGGGGAAGGGCGGCTCCTTTGAGGCATGATGGCATGGCAAGAACTTATTGAAAATCACATGGCTCTACGATTCGATGGTTGCATAGGCTCTATTTGACCCACCTCGCGGTAACCCATTGCTTTGTTTACATAAGTGCCATGGCTCCGCCCCCGCTGGTTTCCGAGTGAGGTTGTCACCAGGTCCAATTGTTCGGTTTGTGGGCGAGAAAGGGGGCAGCGGGCAGAAACGCCACATTCGCTTGCGCTTCGATGAAAAAGGGAACCCGGCTGCATCGAACTGTGGCTTGCCAACTTCTGCCGGCGCTCAAGGGCGACAGGACGGATCCAGCATATCGGGTCAATGGGAAGCGGGTGAGCTATTAGCAAAATTAACCAGCCGAACCCACTCTGTCATGATTAGCCACAGGGTTTCCCCTCAAATACCATGTGTGTTCTGTAGATGTGCAGATCTTGAACACCGGTATAGCTCAACTGGGCTGGCGCTGCCACATTCTCGTGACCTGCAAGACTGGGATGCGTTCACTCCTTCCTGCGGCTCTCGGCTTGGGAGTCCTTTTACCCCTGGTGGTGGCGCTACCGCAACCTCAACCCGAGGACAATTTTGTGCTCGCTCGAGCCAGTGGCTCCCAATGCCGCCTCCCAGCTATCAAGAATGTTGATCTATCTTCTGGCTTCAACATGGGCCAAAATTGCGCCCCGAGCACTGGGACGCTATCCGGTTTCATGTTCTTCATCGACTTCGCTGACCAATCTGCACCCGCCTCCGAGACGCCACAGAGCCTTTATGACTTCTTTCTTCCGTCCGCAGCCCAGTGGTATTCTAATTCTTCGTTCGGGAAGCTCCATCTGAATGTGACGGCGGATACCACGAAATTCTACCGGATGGGCCAGCGCGCGTCCAGCTACAACTGGAACCGGGGGTTGACAAGCGAGACGCACGAGAAGTACATCCTAGATGCACTGGATGCGTATCTGAAGGGCTCTGGAAACAAAGCTATCCCCCCAGTTGACGTTCTGTACGTGGTGCCGACGCGAAAAGCCAGCGCCATCTCCTTCTCTCCCACGTACTTGGGGCCAGTGTCGACCCGAAGCGGCAGCCATGTCTCCAAGTCTTGCGTGACGTTTGGCACGGACGCGTACGAGGCCTGGCAGTACAAGGTGCTAAACCACGAGACGGGGCACTCAATGTGTCTCCCGGACATGTACCCCGAGAACGACCGTACGGGGCTGTGGGTCGGGGGTTGGGATATGATGGGGTACATCAACGGCCCTAGCCCCGACTACTTTGCATGGGACAAGTGGCGCCTGGGCTGGATTGTGGACGAGCAAGTCGACTGCATCACCGGCGCCGGATCGAGTACCCACACGCTCTGGCCGATGGAGGTACAGGGGCGAGAGGGGGAGACCAAGGCCGTGGTGGTGAAGAAGAACAGCACCACGGTGCTCGTGGCTGAGGTGCGCTCCAAGCTTGGGGTGGACACCGGCGCCTGCGCCACTGGCGTTTTGTTGTATACCGTATCAACGAACACGCCGACGGGAAGCGGCCCGATGCGTGTCATCGACACAAATCCGAAGGGAAAAGGCTGTGCCGGTGAGGAACTGAACGGGGCTCCGTTGAGTCTGAGCGGAGTCAGCTCCTTCAGCGTGCCAGGTTGGGGCGTCAAGGTCACTGTGACTGGGCAGAACGGCGATGCATACAATGTGACTTTCGATGTTTCCAAGACATGAAGTTACGGTAGAGAGGGATGGTTGTAAGATTTGATTGTGCGAGCGCGGGATATCTGAGTATAATGTACAGTTCGACAGGTACAAAAGAGCAAATGGTGTGAGATGGCCATGGGTGCTCAGCTCGTCTTGTCTTCTTGCAGGCGGAACCTCCAGCTCCAATGTTTGCCGGGATCTGCGATGATCTCCCTCATGTTTGTGAGAAAGGGTTGCTTTGGACCTCTTATGAGCATCCCCCGGTCGATGCATAGCCTCGCGTACTTCATAGCCATGCCTGCGTCGCCGACACCGTTGTACTCGAGGGCAGCTCGGTAGTAAACCTCGTGGATTCTGCCTTCTAGCCCCTCGAGTTGAAACAGAGTGACGAGAAGTTCCGCTTTACCTACCGACGCGGACGAAGATTTTGAGTAGTCATCTAGCTCTTTCCAGAGAGATTTTATCTGCTCGACTCGATCGTCCGACTCGGCCCCTATGTGTTCCTCGGCTGTACATCTCTGGCACGAGCACCGAAACCCCCAATCCTTTTGGAGTCGGGCCTGTCTTTCAGCCCTGGATTGGATCGGACTGCGCGGGGATTAGCATGGATCGGAACCAGCGGCGCCACCCATGATACGCGTGGCGGTTCCGCCTCGGGTTGAATAATCGGAAAAAGAGAACAGCAATCTTACTCTATATAGGCAACCGTGAGCTCCTCCCCGGGCATGATATCACGGACCGCATAGACGCGCTGCGACATTGTCAAGGGGTCAAAGTAGTAGCCGCAGTTCGGCTTGCACTCGTGGTTCATTCGGGACACTCGGCACGTCAGCACGGCCCGTGGCGACTGGGGTGATCCACTTACGCTCCACGAAAGTTGAGTGGAAGTCCACATCTCTTTTTATCCATGTCTTATACGCATTGGTGCTGTAGATCTTATGCACCTTGTCTGTGTAGTTGGCGGCTCGGTCATGGGTAGATAGGTTGAGGAACTGCGCCTGGTGCTGGGGTGGGAGCGGCTCGATGGCCGGCACGAGCAGATCAGCCAGCTCGCTCGGCGCCAGTCCAGCAAGCGCTCTTCCGTCGACCATAACGGCAGGTGTGCGGGCCATGACCCGGTGCCCCGTTCGAATGGGCCGTGTGGCGACGAGACCGATACCTTTCCCCGGAAGCTCTACCTCCACGTAAGGTCGTGTCCCTGCAAACGAGGCATGGCCCGGGGTGCCCTGCAGAGCCTCGTCCGAGGCAAACAGAGGCGTGAACTCCTCGAACCTCTCTGGGGTGGTGATTAGGGAGATGCCATCTCCGCCGTTGAACGACGGCTTTGTGAACGCGCAGAACTGGTCCTCGCCCAGGCGGCGGCAAGCATTAGTGTGTATCCAGTCCACCGGGGTCGAGCCAGTCTGACTATCGATGGTTGTATTAGGCTCTGCTGATGTTGGTGGCTGCCCGGCGAGACACCCAGGCATCTCGACGGTAAGGGCCGGAGCGCGGGCTGAGCATGCGAACGCGGCCGGCCCGGTCGGAGGCTCCACATCGCCGGCTACCGCAGGTGGGGCCGAGCTCAACATGACGACGAGAAAAGCTAGTAGAGATGCCATTTCGAATTGTCGCGCCAGTCAGTAACTAGGTAGTTGTTTGTCTAGATTGGGCTGAAATACGATGCTCCATCTGTTCGTTGATAGACAGGGGTGCCGGTGTTTCAAGTTCCTGGTCATGGCGCCCCCCCCTGGGTGCCACCTGTAACGGATCCGCGAAGAGCGGCATAGCTGCTTGATTACCTAAGGCTATACAAACTTCTTTGTTGACAACGACATAATTATTAACAAAGCCAGGCGTAACTGGACCCGAAAGACTTGCGCCCTTTTTCTGTATCCAAAAAACAACAATCCAGCGTCCTCCATTTTCCATGTTGACGCGGACATCGGCTGTAGTATGGACTCAAGGCCAGGGATACACAGGCGGCGCAGCTAGTCAGCGAAATGAAATCCAACCTACCGAGGCAGTGCAGCGGGCTATGTCGGCAAACAAGGCTGACAATATATGTCCCTTATGTGGTTGATAGATGGTTATAGGTAACGCTTGGCATTTTCGTTTGCATCTCCCGACACTCAGTCATCCTCGATAGTACACAAGGGATTGTCCTGTAACATTTGCTATGGAATCACTTTTGCCCACAAGCATCTCTGGCACAGTCGCCCTGCGAGATGGCCGCACCCTTGCCTACGAGATTTATGGCGACAATTCTGCCAAGGCACCGACAATATTTTTCTTCCACGGCATCTGCTCCTGTCGTTACGAAGCTGCCCTTTTCGACGCGGCTGCGCGCAGGCACGGTGTCCGCATAGTTGCTCCCGACCGCCCCGGCACGGGCGGGTCAACATTGCAACCAGACAGGACCATCGCTCAGTGGGCCGACGATGTAATCCAGCTTGCTGACGCCCCGGAAATCAATGCCTTTTCCTTTGGCATCCTCTGCCGACGGGGCGGCGCGTCGTATGGTGAGAGCCCGCGCTAGCGATGTCCAATCCCAAGGCTCCTCTACCCTAGCTGATGCATATTTCCTTCCCTCAAGCCATAGCATGTTGTGCAGCTCTGCCCTCCACCAGGCTCCTTGCCGTTGGAATCCATGATGGTATATACCCCTCCAGCTTTGGAACAAAAGGAGATTTGTTTCAGGAACGGCTGCCTCGCTGGCTAGCCGCCAACGCTCCGTGGCTGATGGCCAAGATCCTCGGCAAAACTGCCGCCATGGCACAAGACACAGCACACCCGGAAAGGCTTGAAAAAGAGGTCCGGGGTAGATTTAAGGAGCCCTTTTTGAGCCAACTGGAGAACGACGGCTGCAATGTTCACGCTCTTGCTACTGTCTGCCTCAGGCAAGCCTTGGGGCTGGAGTACGGTGCCAGGAATGTGGCACACGAGTGGAAGATTGCGTTGAGGGACTGGGAACTGGATCTGAAGGGGATGCAGCTAGAAGAAGGCAATTTGGTGCTGTGGCATGATAGAGAGGAGTCAAAGACACCGATCTTTGTTGCTGAGAAGGTACAGACCTGGCTCGTGGGCTCAGAATTGAGGCTGGTCGACTGGCCAGAGCAACCAGGATTGCTCGCAGGGTACCACGATGAGATGATAGCCACAGTAGTGGACAAAATGAACTGAATTCTGATTCTTCCACGAATTTCATTCTTCCAAGTAAGATAACTAAAGGTAATGAGAGTTAGTCTCTTGAAATGTAACGAATACAAAAGACTTCGGAATGCGGGTTTCGTGTCTCGCCAGCTTTGGCTAGTTCCCCAAATGTTATGCCCAACGTGATCGAGTGGCGGCCATTCTAGCATACAAACCAATGAACCCATGGACAGAAGGTTTTCGACAGCTCGATTCCCACGGATAACCACGATCTCTGGGCAACCGCCAGCCTTTATCTCGCCTAAGATGAGGTCTATTACCAAGCAGATGACAATAATAAGTATAGGTACTCGTCTTCGTGGTCAGATTCTGGCCATGACATAAGCATGCCAAGCTCATCTTGCAGGCAATTACGGCGAATCAGCTGCCGCACTTAGGTACGATGCTTCTGGCTGCCAGGCCAAGGATAGCCTAGCCCGAGAATGCTGCCAAGCCATGTTGCCTCTCACATGGCTCACGTTGGACAGAAATAAATAGGTGACGCACCCAATTTACGCGATATAGGCGTCCGACGGTACGAGGAACCCAGGCAAGTGCCCTAGTTTAAGCCCGTAATCAGTAGTTTCGCCGCTAAGTATCGCCGGCCATGCTTATAAAGCGGCGTCAAAACTTGGGCTGCAGGGAGCAATATTCTGGCTAGCCGTGCAACGGAGCGGTCTAAAGCTACTGTTTTGGTATATTTCCCGTTTGGGCAAGATCTCTGTGATCGAGACAATGCGACTCACCGCAAGGTGCCTGTCCTTGCGATAACCGACCGCCTCTCAGCTTCTTGGTACTTCTGGAGCGTAAGTTCTCGCCCGCACACAGTCCTAGGCCGGGAATGCAAGTTGGAGATGCCGGCGGCATGCCGCCAGCTCCTTGAAATCCACGGATACTACTCTGCGCCCGATGCGAAGAGGGGCCTCTGATGCCACATGTGGTATGAGTGCCAGATTTGTACCGCCCGCCGGATTTTACATCTTCACACCGGACACTAAGTAAACTAGAGAAGCAACTAGTCGGCCCCAGATCTCCCAATTAGGAGAGGTCGCGCGGCACATCGGGGGCTTGCCAGCTCAGCCATTCTCCCAGAACTAATTGAAGTCCGTTCCCCGCACAAGCGAGTCCAAAGCATGCGTGCATGTCCAGCAATATAATTCGGACGCATATGAATACCTGCGATGCTTGGGCGTCCTATCCTAGTTCTGACGTGAGACCTTATCAAGTCTGTCGCCTAGAGCGACAGGGGCTAACCGCAGCCCTGGTCCAGCCTTACGGTCCCCCTCCCCCCCAAACTGCACAGGCATACCTCGCCCAAAACTTCACCTTATTTGAGTATATATCTTCGGTATCATCATGGGCCGCAGACCTGGTACGTAAGTGGCGTGCTGGGCTGTACCCCATGCGGAAAGGGTGCGCTCTTGATTCCCCAAGGCTTCTGCGGAGGCTAGCCCGCCGGTGTGACGCTCGTCGGAGTTATGGGCTGCCTTCATGTTGGTCAGCGAATATATGCTCGCGTGTACTCGACGGAATTCGGGTTGCCGAAAGGCTATGGATGGCCTGCGGCGTTTGCTGCAGCCACTCCCTGGAGACGGCGCTTGGGCGATGAAGCTGCAGTTCCTTCGATCTTGGCTATTCTGAGGGGGGGCAACGGGATCGTGGCGACAGCCAGGAAAGGTAACTTCTGGTGCCCACAGATGTGAGGGGTCTGAAAGGAGGAGATTTCGGACAGGGGTGGCATAGATACGTATTTCGGACAAATGTCCTGCCCGAGCTTGAGTCGACAGCATCTAGGATCCATGGGTAGCCGCCGCCCCTTGTCGATGCATGAGGGCTTGATGGCTCTCGCGGAATGTGTATTTAAGCAGGTACCTCTTCCTTGGACCTGAACCCTTGATGCAAGGGTTCTTTTGAATATAACTGCACCTTATCGCATTGTACTTGAGCAATGGATTCAATTACCGTGTTCTCCCCGATGCAAGGGTTTTTTGCCTTGGCTGCCGTGCCGTTGCTTGCCTACACTTTGTCCTTAGTCTCGTTCCTTTCGCTCCCAAACACGCTTCAACCGGCCAGATGGAAGTCCCACAGTCTCTTTGGTCGACTATGGGCCTACCTCAAAGCGTGGTCCAGTGGCCACTCAGGTCTTATGAATGGCTATAGCACAGTAAGCCTGACATCTTAGAACCCGGAACGGAGCCTAGTAGTATGGTAGCAGTGGCTAACAGACCGAAGAACTCCAAGCAGAACAGGGCGTTCGTCATGCCTAGCCCAAGCGGGAGCCCCATAATCATGCTCCCGAAAGAGCAGCAGAAGTGGCTTGTTAGCCAGCCGGACCGAGTCCTGTCCCAACGTATTGCCAACGTGGAGAGCTATGCTCTTAACCACCTCTTTCCATCGGTCGACATGCACAACGAGGTCATGATCAACATGGTGAAGCGGTACATGGTAGGGCGCCTCGGGGCCGCACAGCCGGCCATGCACGACGAGCTGAAGGGCCTGATGGATGCCCGGCTCGGCACAGACGGTACCTGGCGGGACATCAGCATTGCCACGACATTCAAGGACATTGTGCTCAGAACAGGGTACCGTGTTCACGTCGGAGACTCGCTCTGCGGGAATGAGGCGTTTGTTGAAGCCTCGTGGAGGATGACATTATGGGCTGGTATCGGAACCATGATTGTCGGGCAGTTTGCCCCACGCATCCTCAAGCGCCCCATCGGCTACTTGTGCTCTCTGCCGATAACGTACTACACAAGCAAGTATCGGTCTCTCATATACCCCGTCTTCAAAGAGCGTCTCGAACAGGTAGAGAGGGTGAAGAATGGAGAGGCATCTGATGAGGACCTCCCGAGGGACGCCATCACATGGACAGCGCAGATCCTCCAGGAACGGAGTTCCGAGGGCGCGACGATCGACAACATCATAGACAACTTCATCACTATCTTCACTGCAGCCTTCGCGACGATCCCGGTCATGGTTCACGCTGTGATCAACCTGGTGTCGCTCCCAGAAGCCCAAGCCTACCTACCCTTGCTCCAGGAAGAGATCAGGAGCACGTTCAGCCGGCCGGAAGCATGGGCTGCCGCCGACACCACCGCACCCGGACACATGCCTCTCCTTGAAGCGTTCCTGCGCGAGTCCATGCGCTACACGCCATTTTTTGCCCGGGGACAGGAACACAAAGTCGTGAGCAAGGCCGGCTTGTCGCTCCCCGACGGCACGCACGTCCCTTATGGCACGTATCTTGCTTGCCCTGTTGCTGGGGTGGCTGGCGACGAGCGGTTCTATGAGAATGCATCTAAGTTTGACCCGTATCGCTTCCTAGTCGAGGTTGAGGATGAGAAGATGGGCGAGATGACGTGGCTCCTCAAACCCAACTGCCAGCTCACCTCCCCGAGCGAGATATTCATGGGCTTTGGATATGGGAAGCATGCCTGGTAAGGAGCCCTCGACATGTCAGAACCTAGTCGGCCGATTCAGCTAACATGGAGATACAGCCCTGGGCGGTTCTTCGCTGCTCGTGTTGCAAAACTGATCATTTCGTACTTTGTCTATTATTATGACTTTGAGCCTCTGGAGAGACGACCGAGTAATAGGGTCGTGGGTAGTTTTACTATTCCGCCTCTATTCTCGTCTGTTAGGGTGAGGAGAAAGGAAGCATACGTGAAGGCATAGCCCCGGTAATCTGACTGTCTGCGTGTGGCGAGTTGCTAGGCATAGAACTCTGCATCCTCAGCCCTAGAATCGATCCATGGCCTATAATCGCTATAGACTAGAAAAGATGCCCCATACCCATTGCTAGTCATCTGTGTCATTCATCATGTGTGCGGAGTGCAAAGACAGGCATTGACACGACGACCATTGTTACCCTCTGTGCTCGAGGAGTAGCGAATTTTCGATGCCCCAAAGAGTCGCTCGGCGCCTTGGAAGAGTGACGTCGATGTTCAAAGACCCTCCTCGTGTGAGACATGACCATCAAAGCACCTGAGCTATGGTGTCGATACGGCACGCTCCGGCTCGTGCATTCGTCCGCATTCGTCGGCCGGCTCTGAATCATTACGGAAAGAGACGAACCGCGCCGACGCCTGGGAGGGACACAAAGCCCTTGAACGGGGCCGTCTGCACTTCATCTCGTCTGTCGCCGCGTTCAAAACCCCGGCATACCTGGCTGCGCCGATCCGGCTGGATGTCGTACTATTCACTTTCCCTACGTGCCTCACCCGCTGTCTCGTTCAAATCCGCGGTCCTGGAACCTCGCCGTGGAACCGGAATATCTCTAAAGCACGCGACGATGCACTTTTCGGCCCTCGCCAAAGTCTCCCTCGGCCTCGTCGCCATCCAGACTGCCGCCGCTGCCGCCACGATGGCCACCCTTCCTCAGCTCATCCAGCAGCTGCCGGCCTGTGCTGTGTCCTGCTTCGAAGAGGCGGCCATCTCATCCGGCTGCAAAGGTGCGGCCGACTTCAACTGCGTCTGCAGTCCGAGAAAGATGACCCAGCTCATTACGCAGGCGGGCTCCTGCATTGGGCTCGGCAGCAATTGCGACCTTAGCAAAGCTGCCCTCGTCGCCTCCCAGATCTGCGCCACCATTGCAAACAATCCCAGCGAGAGCGATCTGGCCAGCGCTTCTGCGGTAGCTAGCAGTGCTCTAGCCACTGCCACCACCACCACCAAGAATGCAGCCCCCAAGCCGACAGCCGTCGCAATGGCTGCGATGGGCGTCGTTGCTGCTTATGCCGTGCTAGGGCTATAGGAAGATTTGGCATGTCGGCGTTGGCGAAGGATAGGACAGGAAAATGAACGCCCCTGGCGGGTTGAGAGACGAATGTAGAGTATAGATATCATAGTGGTGTGGCCAGCGAGCCGTTGCTTTTTGTAGACCAAGTTGGGGCATCGCGGCGTCATAGGACTTCTAGGCATAGAACGAGCAAAGGCAACATAGATCACGATTCCTCTCAACGATGTATTCGGTCATTAAATTAAGATACACGCCTTGTACGCCGCCATTGTGCCCTAAACCCATCATTCGGCGTCCGTCTATGCACATACCATAGAGCTTGATGCACCTATCCGTCCCAAAGGCTCCTGACGTAGAGCACGTTACAAACCAGCAAACAAACCTTCAACAACGTCCCCGAGCATCTTTAGGCCGTAGAACTTGGCCACGCTGCGGTAGACGCGCAACTCTCGTAACACTTCTTCCTTCTTCACCGTCTCAACCCATGTACCGCTGCACGTGCAGTGCTCCATGAACTCGTTAACCCGTAGGGCGCGGCACTTGGAGCATTGGAGGTCCTGCGTCGTCCATTCTACCACGAACGCCTCCACATTTGCTAAGAGGCGTTCCTCAATCTCATTCTTGTCGTACTCGGCCTCGCAGTACGAGCATTGCCACTTGCCGCCGCCGCCGCCCGTCTGGTCCGGCAGCAGGGCTTCGTCGCGGCACAGATCCAGGTCGCGGGCCATGGTACAGCTGTCGCAGCTGAGCTGGGAGATCTTGAGGCTCTCGGAGGGGTTCACGAAGGCACCGTCCTTGCTGAACTCGCGCACATCAAACATGGCCAGGAGTTCCTTGCGCAGGAGGCGCGCCTCGATCGTGATGTTCTTATCCAGGCTGAGAACCTGCATGAGCGACTTCACGAGCTCGAGAATTGGGTTGGCTGAGCGAGCGATACGCTTGCGATCACCTGCGCTGCTCGGGCTAGGGTCTGCGGCAAGGTGCGCGAGGTAGGAGCCGGGCAGCTGGGGGAAGCTGTAGTCGCCCGCGAGTTCCGGATGCAGCATTTCGCGCTTTTGGGCGTTGATGAGAGCCGCGATCTCCTTCTTGAGCGGTATCTCGAAAGCCTTGCCCGAGATGATTTGCCCGGTGGAAAGATCGTCATCCTCCCCTCCCTTGCGCGCGGGAAGCTGTGTCAGGCGCGGCGTGGCAGTCGGGTCGCTTCCTGTGGCCGGCCGCTTGATGCTGTGCATGAGCTGGACGAACTCAACCACCCAGTCCCTGAAGGTGGGCTGGAGGCGCATGGGCAGGAAGGTTGCCATCTGCCAATGCATGATCATCTGCAGGTTCTGTTCATCCTGCTCAATAACCTCCTGGCACGCCTTGCCGCCATAGTTGAACTCGTCGTACCACACTAGGTAGTCCCAATACTCGTTGATCTCTAGATCGATGAAGTGGAAGAGCGGCTTGCCCTTGATGCTCTTGAGAATATACTGCGAGTACGCGTAGGCATTGCCGACCTCGGACTTGGTAGTCTGCAGAAGCAGACGGTTCGCGCTGGCGAAGATGATCTGGGACCCGACACGCCGGAAATCGGCCATGAGCTGGAGCAGTGCCTTCCGGCTCATCATTTGGACGTAAAAATGGAGAGCGCGGTCGTAGAGACAGGAAATTGGCGACTCAACCCAGCGAACGAGATGCTGCACCATGATGTCGGCCATGGTGGAGCCTTTGCAGGCCTCAGCCCACCACGACTTGACCATTTCACGCAAGACCTGAACGCTGGCGTTGGCGAACGTGTTCTCCGTGTAGAGGGCATCGTTGCCATCTCCAGAGGCATCGGCGGCCGGGTTGAATGCGATGCTGTCGGCACCCTCCAGCTCGTTGACGAGCGACGAGGTCAAAATGGTATTGATCGCCAGGTTGCGGACCTCGAGGTCGATACAGACCGATGCGTAGGTGCCAGGTGTGTTCACTGAGGGCATCTGGACCGTGTCAAGAGAGCCGACCACATCGTCCTTCTCGTACTCAGCGTGATCCGGCAGAGGGCTAGGCGACCACCATAGCACTACGTTGTTCGCCTGCAACCGGCGAGCGTACGCAACGTCGATCAGGAAGCGGGGATCGTCGCGTTCCAAGTTGCAAAGAGGCACGTTCCCGTAGCGCGCCAGTGCGGTCAAATGCGTGACCCAGGATCCCAAGCTGAGGTAATGGTTGACCAGCCGCCGGGCGACGACCGTCTGCCAGCCAAGCGGGGGCAGGGAGCTGTCCGCTTGGTCGTACTTCAGGGGTATAATGGGGAACTCGGCCAGGATTGGAACCTCATGCACCAAGAGATTGCGCTGCGAGGACTGAATTACCATCATGGTGGGGCCAGGCTCGTCCTTCCGCATCTTCTTGACCACGTCGCCCAGCTCTAAGAACGCTTTCCTGCGGGTGGTGACCTGGGTGATGCGGAAGTTCAGCTTCTCCTGGTAAGGGAAGCAGTCCTGCCAGTTGGCATCACCCGCTTCCTCGTTTCTCCGAGCGAGCATGTCGGCATACAGTTTATTGACATTGGGCAGATCGCCGCTGTCTCGGTTCTTGTGCAGGATGACAATGTGTGCTTGCTCGCCAGTGGAAGAGAAGAGGCCAAATATCTGCCGGTCCCCAGAGCTAATGTGGGAGACATAGATGTATGCCATCCGCGCGCTCTCGAGATAGTTCGGCAGCTTCGCGGGTCTCTTCAACGATGCGAGCTCAAAACCCTGATCCAGTCCAGCGCCGAGAACGCCCGGCTGGGTCTCGTCGATAGTGCACAGGTTGCCGAGCTGAAGCAAGGCTCGCACATTTAGGGGCAGCTGCTTTTCGTACACACCCTCTACGCTAGGGTGGTTGAACAGCAGCGAGAACTTCTCAGCCTCCCGGAAGTAGACTTCCTCCGACACCGTCATCTTGAAGAGATGAACCGAGGGGTGGCCATTGGGTAGCGTATGGTTGACTTGTTCCACATGGCAGCCGGCCACCTCAACATCTGGCAGCTCCTGGCTCTTCAGGTTTAGGTACACCTGGCGTGGCACCTGGAGCTTGACAGTATGGATCTTGTTGTCGATGAGGGCGAACGCGGTCACGATTCCGGGGTTGTCAGATGGCCTGAGCTGCAGCAGCTGCCAGGTGTTCCGGAAGGTCACTGCAGCTTGGTTCCTGAAAGACTGGCCAATGTTGCTCTGCATGTTGCTCCGGCGTTCACCGAACAGATGCTTCCGCCGAATTCTTGCCTGCTTTTGGATCTTCCACTTTTTCTTTTGGTATTCTAGGAAGGCAGCATAGTCCTCGCTGGGGTCTGGCATCTCTTTCGGGAGCGCGGAGAAGGGGTCGAGGTTCTCTGGTGCTGCCGGCTCAGGGGACTTCCTCTTCTGGGCTGTGGGAGCCTTTTGCGAGGCGGAGATGGCAGAGCTCAGCGTCTTCGGCTGGAGCAGCTTGTTGCCGAAGTCCTCCAAGTCGCCTAGCCGAGGGCTCGTGTTTAGGTTCGTGATGTCCTCGAGAGGGCCGCCTTTGGTGGGTGCGCCGAACAGGTCGGTCAGCTTCTTCTGCTTCATCCTGTCCTCCTTGATGTTGATACGCCGCTGGAGCCAGTCGGGGTGAGGCACGCGAGGCACAGGGTTCCGGACCTTCTGGAGGGCCGCAGGGATAGTGATCAGCTTCTGGATAACGGACCCCAGACGCTCCAGGTAGTAGTCCCAGTCGAGCAGGGCCCTAGGATCGGTGTCCGCAGGCTCCTCTTTCAGCCACTTCTTGAGGTACAGCCGCTTCGTTTCTTCCTCGGCAGAGAAGATGGCAACTGGGACAGCGCGTTCGGTGACGGGGGCATTCTTCGGTCGTGCGCAGATGATAAATTTGCAGTTCAAGCCCTTGTCCTTTACCATCTGCTCTCCCAGGAAGTCGGCGAGACGCTTGGCCGTCGTGATCGAGGTCGATTTCTGGGTGCCGTACTCCTGCAGCGTCTTGCTCATGCTTCGATTCTCCGAAATGAGTTCCATGAGCTCTTCGTCAGCCAGGGTGGCGCCCTTGGAGTGCAAAACGTCGAGCCACCTGTTGGCAACCTTGGCGACTGCGCCGTAGCATTCGGCGAGGGTGGTGCCTTCGAGGAAGAACTTGAAGATCTGCTGCTGGAAAATTTTGATGAGTTTGAGCTCTCCTCTCCTCTTTACTTCGAAGCCCTTGAGCTCCGCGAGGCTCCCGTCGTCGTTGAACACGGCATAGCGCTTCTTCAAGTTCTTGTCCTCCTCCTTCGATGTGGGTAGAACCATGGCTTTGTAAGGGCCGTCGACCTCGAAGAAGATCGAGTTGTCGCTGTGCGTCTCATACTTGAAATTTTGCGGGTCCACGAGGGTTTGGTACTGATGGTTTGTGAATTTGGCATGGACAAGATGGTTCAACATGACGCAAGGGTACGAGATGGTCATTTTCTTGCCGTTCTTGAGCTTGAACGAGAAGTTTTCGGGGAACGTGGCCGGCAGCATGCACCAGATACCGTCCGTATCCAGCTCGAGAGGTCGACCAAGACGCTCGACGAGGTCCTTGGCTAGCTGGATAATGGTCGCACCAGTCAAACAGGTGACGCCGGCCATCTCCATGGAGTACCAGCGGGAGCCTTTTCGCATGACGTAACCGTAGAACGAGTTTAGAATGACCTTGTGCGCTAGCTGCAGAGAGTCGAAGAGAATAATCATCTTCTTGGCGGCATCAATCTCTCCAGCTGCGGCGCCTGATGATTTCAGCGCCTCTGTCTTGCCCTTCCACACCTTGGCCTTGCCCTTGTAGTCGTACCGACGATCACGGAAGTCGCGGACAGTATTGATGTAGAAGGGGTTCTCCCGCTGGCAAATAACGGCTTCTCGCACGATGGTGGTCGAGTCGTGGATCTTGTGATACACCTTTTGCGAGTAGAGTTGCAGTCGCTTGCGGACTAGGCCCGCTTGTTCATCGGCGGGGAGCTCCTGGAAAGTGCGCATGGGGCTATTAGGGTATTTGCCCGGAAACTTCTCGTTCTCTAGGGCGTGTCGGATCATGTTGTACTCGTCGCGCTTCGCCGGAAGATACTCTCCTCTCCAGGCCCAAGGGAGCCTTCGGTCGCAGGTCTTGCCGGGCCGGTTGAAGTCACAGGCCGCACAGTCCGACTCCTGGATCATGGAATCTGGCTGCAGTCGATTGGTGGTCATGATGTTGGGGTACATGGATGCAACATCCAAGTGGTAAATCAGCGGCCGCTCGTTCCTGTTTGGAGTCTCCTTCAAAAGATTGAGTCGCGCCAGGATTTGTTCTCGAACCTCGTCATAGTTGGTGACGTCGTCCATGGACTTTTTCTCCTCGACCGTGATGCTAAAATTCAAGGCGGCATCCAGATCACGGATGAGCTCGTCTACCGCGCCTGTGTCGACGGCGAAATTAACTGGGATATCGGAGCGGAACACGCCAGCTTCGATACTTTCGACGTGACCGCCGACGTAGGTCTCTGAGTCCAGCAGGTGTCCCTCCCAGAAAGACTCTTTTGGGGTGACGTGCTTGTTCGGAAGCACGATGTCTTTCTGGTAGGCCTGGACCATGAGAAGCATTTCGCAGAGAGTGCCCGTTCCCTTTCGGAGGGTGTCGTCGCCTCCCAGCGGCAAAATCGTACACAGGGAGAAGATGAACGGGTGGACATATTTCATATAAAGGTAGTAAGTGGCGACGGCATCGGAGACTGAGTATTCGGCCAGCGTTTGGGGCCGCTCGTTAGCATACGGCGTCATGAGCTCCGGGTCGAGCTCGTCGGGATCATAGCCGAGCTTGGCCACGGTGACGGCCTTCAAGCCGCGACTTCCTTGCGGTAGGTAACTGTCTCGGTTGACCCAGTGGAAGCAGTCCATATGGACACTGTAGTTGCACTTGTACTGGTCCTCGTTGTCCTTCTTCCATCCGATCTCGTGGTACATGTCGATACCGTTGGCACTGGCGCGAGCTTCGACGAATGGCCAATCGAAGAAGTCACCGTTGTACGTCGCGATGACGGTGGGCCGCGCCTCCTTGATGTGGAGAAAGAACCGCTCCAGCACGGCCTTCTCGTCGGGCTCGTTGAAGATCATAAAGGGACCGGGGTATTCCGGCTTAGGCGTATAGTCAAAATCGGCGATGTCCTCCGCCACGATCTCTCGGTTCGTGATCAGAAAGCCTTGGCCATCAATCATGTATGAAATCATCATGACCTGATCGATAGTAGCATCGGGGAACTTAAGAGGGAGCTTCGTCGTCTCGATATCGTACGCCATCACAACAGGATCCGCCATAGCAAGACGTTCTGGGTCGCGGACGACACTAGTGACTCCGTGCTTCGCCTCGACGTAATACCACAGCCCAACTCGGATATCTAATAACGGTTAGCCAGCTGCTGAGAGATCCGGAACGCATGTACTTGCCCATATCTATCATTACTCTTACGTGGTAGGGAACATCGTACTCCCGAATATCGACAATGAAATCGCTCGCTTCGGATATAGAACCATTAAGTCGTTTCTCATCATCTCGTGATTGGTCATCAAAGAGGTCGTAGCCACCGTTCACGCTGCCTCTGGATTAGCCTCCTGATTTTTTTGATCCCCGTCGTCTTGGATAGGCTGTACTCACGCGGCGACCTCGGCATAGGTATCAATCGCATCCATGTTCTTCTTGTTGCTCTCCGCAATGGGCATGATGTCTCTCCTGGCGGCTAGCAGGTCTGTGACGTTGGCGAAGCGCAACTCCAGCAGCGTTCGCCGGTACCCCATCAAGTGGTTGGGCATCTGCAGATCTTCCTTCTCGATGCGCTTCACCGACTTAACCACGCCGCCGCCGGCCACACGTTTGCACCATTCTTCGACCTCGCCTTCGTGACCCTTTCGGCAGGCGATGAGGAAGTAGGGCTCGTATTCCACCGTGGCTTTGAACGTCGTGCCGTCTTCCTCGATGAAGTAGCAGTCGAGCGCGGCTCTGCCGCCACCGCCAGGCACCCGGGCGTCTTCGATCGCGGTAGGTTGGACGTTGACGAGCCAGCCTTGGCGCTTCCGTCCGGCCTCGTACCGCGCGAAGCCCATGTTCTCGTCTATCCTGTTGGCAAGCGCTTGGCGCTCCCATCTCTCGTCGATCGAGGTGGCCTCTCCTCGGGCGCTAGTAGAGGCAGCGAAGGTTCGCGACTTAGCTGCGCCATGGTAGGCGGTCTTGCCTGCGCGGCGATAGCCCTTTTGCGGCCTTCGGAGACTGGTGTTAGGCATCGCGAGAATCCCGCGGCCACGGGCTGGCCGGGTATGGTCTGGTAGTGCTCGCGAGCGTCTTTTCGTGAGCGGGAGGCTCGAGGAACTAGACGAGCTAGCTAATGGACAGTGTAAGGGAAAAGGAAGAGGTGTGCTTCATGGGGAGGTAGACAGCTACGGTCCCTGGTGCTAGAAGACTACCTCGTGCTGGGCCTCGAGGATTGAGCGTGAAATGCAACTCCCGGAGGGGTTTGAGTGCGTCGTGTTTAGCGGGCGTTAAATCACTAAAACGCTACGACGCGCCCGACGCGACTTTCCACTTAAGCAAAGCGCGACGCGAACAGGGGACCCGCAATTGTGCATAGGTGGGGCCAAACTTTGCGAATTGGGGCATGGCCCAAGCTCGGAGCTACCGTACTTTTCCATCGCATCATGATCGCATGAGGCCGGCAGTCGAACCGTCGCTCGCTGGGATTGCAGATGATCGCCGAACAGGTAAGCTCTCCCTAATCTCCAGGCTCGGCCAGAGACTGGACGTACAATTTTGGGCCATACCCATCGCAGCCGCCAATGTCTAACCTGGGGTTTTAACAGCAACAAGTCGTGCGATGCCAGCTTGGTCACCAACGATATTGACGACAAGATCGGTCAATTGCAACTCTCTCTCCCTTTCTGAATACCATCTGTCAGGATCATCATCTAGGCTGCATTGGGCTTCAAAAAATACTGAGAGACAGAGGCTACTAGTCGAATATAGGCGCACCCTCCGGGCTCACAGGGCCGCTCTTTCTCCGGAACCCGGGAAAGCCGCAACCCGCAAAGGATGAAGGATACATCGACCGGCTCAGCGCCCAGCAGCGCGCCGGAGGGCGATGGTCTCCCCGGCGTCCCCACCACAGAGGAAGAGCTCAAGAAGATTAGAGAGCGTATTGGCCAACAAAACAAGCCCCAGAAGCCTCCGACATTTAAAGACGGCATCGACAGCATAAAACGGGACGATTTCATGGCAGTGCACAAGACACCATGCGCAAGAGAAGGCTTCCTGGCAGGGATCGGAGGAGGCGCCGCGGCGGGCGGGCTGCGGTACATACTCGGAGCGTCGATACCCCGGGCGGCCAACTGGGCGGTTGGATTCGGCGCCCTCTTCGCGATCATCCGCTACGAGGTGTGCCAGTCGCTCAGGAGAGCGGAGCACGCAAAGGTCAAGAGGGTGGTGACGATACAGAACGAGAAGCAGACGCAATTGCGGAGGCAGGAGGAGGCGAGGAGAGCGGAGGCGGCGGCGAAGAAGGCTGCCGAAGAGGAGGCTGCGAAAGCGAAGAAGAGCTGGTATAGACTGTGGTGAGAACCAAGGGCAGCAGAGCCTCACGCGAGGCGCAACATTTTTCCACGCTGTCATGAATACCACGGCAAACGCTTGTTCGAAACATATAGTGGACAGTACCGCCATGCCACATCTGAGTGGACAGGACCAGCTTTTATTGCCAAACAAACAATACTACAAAACAAACCTATATAAACCAGACCAAGCAAACCAAGCAGACAAGTGATGAGAAAAAGCCAACAAGACCGCCTCCATGTTCGTCGGCAGGGCCAACGCCATGCGCCGACCGCGTATCCCATATCCTGACCATGAGCGCCGGTGTGTCCCCGTTGTCCGTCATCCATCCGGTAGCCTGAGCCAGAAAGACAGCACCAGAAAATACCAGAAGCCATCAAATCAAACGTCTGGGTATCTAATCCAAAAGCTCATACCGTTCCGACGACCTCGGCCGCGCTCTCCATGAACCTCACCCGCCTCCGCTCCGCCTTCGCCTTGAGGTCAACCTGGCTGGCGGCGGGGCTCCCTCGCCGGCGCCGCGACCGCCGCGCCCGAGCCTCGCGCTCCTCACGCTTCCGGTACTCGGCCATCTGCTGCATCCTCTTGACGTTCCGCGCATATGCGATCGCTGGGGTCGGCTTGAACCCGATGCCGTTGATCCCCGTGCCATCGTCTTCGCTGTCGTCTGGGTCGTATACGGTGATCTCATCTTCGTGCCAGGTCAGGGCGGCCCGCACGGGATCGGTGATGATGGGTTCTTCGGAGTCCAGGTCGGCGGCGGCAGGGTTCGTCTTGAGGGTAAGAGGCGGTGTGCCCGCCCGCTTCCGGCTGCGGGATTTGCCACCAGCAGCCTCGTCTTGGGGCGACGATGCCTCCACAGTCGGACCGGCGCTGCTTTCCTCCGCTTCGGGAGCATCGGAGGCGATAGGATCGGGAGCGAAGCGCACCGAGGTAGTAGCGGGAAGTGCGGGAGCCATGGGAGCCGTGGGAGCTGTGGGAGCCGGAGGACCTGGCGGGTCCGCCGAGGCGACCGCTGCCTGCTCCGCACTGCTGACCTTCGGCTGCTCAAGCGACGAGCCAGCGCAGGCTGCGATGATGGGCTGCGGCGGCGAGGGCGGCGGCTGCGAGACATCGGTGCCGCCCATTGCGAAATCGGGAAATTTCACACGCTTCCGGGCGCCATCCCCGGCGCCGTCGCCGAGATGGTCCGCAGCAGAGGTCGGTTGTGGCGATGGTGATGTGCGGCCACCGACCCCGCCCCCACTTTCGATGGCAAGGCCGCGAAAGCGATGGGCGACCCGGGATCGCGGGCTCGCGCTGCCGTCCTCTAGGGGGGCATGGAGGTCAAAAGAGAAGCTTGCCGTGTCCAGTCCGGGATGGGCATCGTCGAGGAGCTGGCCGCGCTTCCGCTTCGGAGTCGAGTTCACCGAGTCGGCCATTGTTTCGACCTCTCGGGGGCGAATTGGTAGCGCGAGGATGCCCACACCGAGTCTAGTGCAGCATTGCGGGGTATGTGATCGGCTCGGAGGTTCGTTCAAGGGACTTGTACTTTTGGCTCGGGTAGGGGACTTTTGGCTCGGGTAAGGGGAAAGGGCTCGCGATAGCCGCCGTAAGAGCAGCGCGGGAGTCCAGCAACGGGGTTCTTGGGGTGAAGATTGCACAATGGAAGCCGGCGGCGCTCGTTGGCACCACGTAGAGAAGCAAGGTAGTTGTCCGGATAAGGAGGCAGGGCGGATGTCGAATCACCGGGGACAGGCACACGTTGGGATGAATCCTGTACGTCGGCGCCCGCAACGGCCCCGGGTGATTGGAGGCGGGGCGAGGTGTGCCCCGCAATTGCCCGGTGACACGCACAGGGCGAATTCGGCAAGAGACTAAGTTCGTGCGTGTCTAGGATCAAGCCTGTTGTTGGCTGCAGTGCCGCTCTACATCAAGGCCGTGTCAGACATTGTCTCACCGGCCGCCAGGCACCTTGTAAGCCTAAGCCGGCCGCCCTCGAGCGCCCATTCTCTCCGCCGGCCGGGTCATGAGCCTTGAAGTTCGGGCGAAACCAGCAGTCATGTGCAGCACACTGACACTATAAGCCTCGCTTGATCGGGCGGAGCAGTCACTGCGGCCAGAACCCCAGCAACCGGCATTCCACTTTCTCTGACCTGACCTTTGTCTACATGCCTCACAGGCCGAGTCCTTTCCGTTTACTGCACTCTAGTGTTCCACCAGAACAAAAACACTCGACACACTCGCCCTGCGCCATCCCTGCCGGGACATGGTGCACGATTCTAATTGGGCGCCTTGTCTTCCGCCAAGCCTTGTGCGTCCTCGACAAGCTCTACCGGCCCTTCTGCATCTTCCTTGGCCGCATCTCTCTTTTGCACGTCTTTTAGCGCCTCGTCGATGATGTGTGTCTTGGTGGTCTTGAACTTCCAGGCCGGGATGCGCCGGGCGAACAGCTCGTCGATTTCCTCGAGACTCCTCCCCTTCAGCTCCGGGATGAAGAAGAAAAAGAAGAGCAGGCAGGCAAAGTTGGATCCCGCCCAGATGTAGCCGTACTTTGCTCCCTATGGATTGTCAATAGCGCACCTCGACTCGCCGTGCTAGTCGGGACTTACCCAGTTCAGATTAGACGGATTGATGAAGTACGGCGAACAGAAGCCGGTGAGCCAGGCGAGGAAGTAGCCCAAGCTAATGGCAGAGCCTACCGTCCAGGACCGCAGGCGGGTACTCACTAGCTCCGTCGCCACTGGGTAACTCGCGTCCCCGACGAAGGCATTGTAGGAGAAGAGATATAGCGCAAAGAAGGCGATGAGAGAGTTGCGGGACTCCAGAGTGCCGTCGGCGACCGTGGAGGCGATAGCCATAGCCAACATGCAAAGGCCCTGGACTACCGCACCGACCATCAAGATTGTACGACGGCCAACCACGTAGCGCATCAGGAATATGCCAATGTTGACGCCGATGAAGCCCAGGCACGTGTTCATGATCGAGTACCGGAAGGCCTCGTCCGTGCTCAAGCCGGACACGATCATGAAGTACGTCGCATAGCTGATGGCGAACCAAGATCCCGAGCCGGTCTGCGACGCGATGATACCGTAGCAGAGAAGCGTTCGACGTAGTTCCGTGCCTGGTGTACCCCGGCGTTAGCAAGGAACTCTACTTTGTGAGCATGCCTAAAGAGCTCGGGAAAGGGGTTCCTCTCTATACCTCGATACATGTCGAGCGGTCCAGTCGATTTGGCCATTCGCTTCTCCTCCTCCAGTCCCTTCTCCATCTCCACCCATTCGAGCTCGAACTCGTGCGGCTGCAGAGAGTCGCCTCGCAGAGCCTCCAGAGCCTTCCGCGCTTGCTCCCTCTTCCCCTTACTGAGCAGATATCGGGGCGACTCGGGCACAAATATGAGGCCGACGGCCAGTAGGGCGGGAACAACGAAGAGAATTCCAACCGGAATCTGGTAGGCCGCTTTGTCCAGTCGCTTCTGCGTGGCGTTCGTCACGGTCGCGCCGACTATGCTCCCAATGTTCACCCACTCAGAGAACAGGGCCACCATGACGGCTCTCAGGTGGGCCGGAGCGGCCTCAGCGGTATAGATGTTGGAGAAGGTGACGAGGAACCCGTTGCCGATACCCAGGACCAGGCGGCCCAGGTATACAACCCCCTTGCTCTCTGTGGCGATCTGGATGGCGCTGCCAAGCGCCGTCAAGAAGCAGGCGAGCCAGAGAGCCACCTTGCGGCCGAAGAAATGAGCGAAAGCGCCGGCGACGAGCGACGACAGGAAGGCGCCCAAGGTCAGGAGGGAGCCGATCAGCTGCTGGAAGGTCCCCTGTTTTCAGCCGACAAGTCAGATCCAGGTCGTGTATGTGTATTCCCCCGTGCGGAGACTTGCCTCAATTGCATACCCACCAGGGCTCGCGGGGTCGGGATGACCAAACACTTTGAGGAAGCCCGGCATGGCCTGCAGACTCGCGATAGCTGCCGAGTCCAAGCCGTATTGCATGTTGGCAATAGCCACGATGGCGCAGATCATCAGGCATTTTCGATTCGCCCAGATGGACGTTTCGGCCAGATGGGCCGTTTCTGAGGTTGTTGACATGACAGTGAGGACGAGTATACCCTTCTCTACAGTACAAGCTTCTGACCAAGATCTACGAGGAAAGCGTACAATACAAGGCGTGACGAGGTGAGGAACGAAGATTCGCTGTCAGGACGGTCTATTTATCTGCACTCCGGCGCCAGAGCTCCCTCTCCCCCACGCTCCCTTGCTGCTGTCCTGAAGATCTACCCCCTAAGCGGTAGGCAAGGTCACAGTTCCAGAGATCAAGGGGCCCATCCCTATACTGGTAGTGCCTACCTCGCTCTCCTCCTCGCCCGCCGCCCCCCTGCCCTTATTCCCCGCAAAGCCCGCACTCGGCAGTTGGATCCGTCCCACTATACGCCTTGGTGGCACACGGAGACAGGCCCATGTAAAACGCGGGGAAGCCTGCTTTGCGTCAAGCTAGCACTCTCCAACGCTAGCCAGCCCCATAGCTTGGGGACGTCTATCCCAAAATCTCCTAGACTGTGGCTCTGAGATTACGCATGGCCACCTGAGAGTTGGAGAACCCTGCGAGCGCCGGGCTTAAACGTAGCACCCTAACTTCCAGACTCTCGGAAGAGATAGGCAACGGTGCGACTGCTCGGGATCTCGGCCGCCGGCGATATTTGTAGTGCCGATCTGCTGACGCGAAGATGACCACAAGGCGATGCTGTGATACCAAGCTAGGCTGCACGCCGGGGATGCTTGGCCTCGATCCACCGACACGACGTTCATACTTGGCTTGCCTCGCCGGTCCCTTGATGTCCTTCCTCTCGAGACCCTTTGAATTCGACGGCCGCTTTGGCGATCAAGACGGTACGGAGGACCCTAGACGTCTCGGTTAATTCATTTCTATGCTCATTCCGACAGATAGGCCATACTCACGCTAGAGCTCCCATAAAGCCGGCAATAGCAGCTTCTTTGGGTGTATAGTCATAGTTTTTCCAGTCCGAATGGTCGACGACCGCTTTACTCATAATACCGATGGCAGCGGCATACGCGGCGAACAGGATGCCTTCTATCAGCAAGCGGTAACCGGGATCTGGAGCCAGATAATTCACGTCGTGGCTCATCGCGAACCACACGATCGTTACAACAGCCTAGGGGAATGAGGACCATGCTTCGAGTAAATGCCTCCAGGGATACTCACAATAGGGGCGCCAACCTCCAGGGGCAGCCATCCTGCTGGCGCCATCCCTACCGCTCTTCTTGAACTAGAGACGTAGACGGCTATAATAACGAAGAGTACCCCCAGGGCGCACAGCGCCGAGAGAACGCTGGCGGCGCAGGCCCAGAGAAACCAAACCTTTTTTCCCTTAGTGTCTAGCTGGGGGTCCTCAAGCTTGCGTAGGATATGCTGGACCGGAGACTCAGATTTCGTAGGCCCCGGCACTATTCGCCTGGCGCTTCGTTCAGCCCATCTGCTGTTCGGGTAATCGGGTCCAAACAATCCCGGCATTGTTCGCTGTCGTGGTTCTTTCGGTTAGAAAATGAGTTTCACGGCGGAATTGCTATCTAGCGAGAAAAGACGCGTAGATTAATGGCGGTTGCGATTACACTACCATTTTAACCAAACACGACGTTTCCTTGCGCCTAACAGGCCAAAAGGATCTGACATACGCCAGCTTGGTCAGGCTTTTTTTTCTGATCATTGGGGCTCAATCTAGGGCCTCAGGGCGCCGATTTGCTCCTGCCAGCCACACGCGCCTCCTGTACGGGACTTATTGTTTGGTCTGACCGCGGCGCTGTAAGGCACCCAACGAGGCTTTGCCGATCGCATCGCCACATTTTTTGAACCGGGCATCACGGTCCCGCCCGAAGATCGGTGTTCATTCTTCCCTGTTTCGTAGTGTCCTAAAGCCTAGCAGTAGAATTAAGTTGGGCGCACGCCTCCAGCCGGCCTTTTCTAATGCAGATACCTAGCTATGCCACATTCTCTGACGTTTTCGTGGCCAAATCAGCTTTAAAGACAGTCTATCCCTTCTTCCCACGGACCAATCGTATTGCTGTCAGACCCCCCCCCCCCACATGGACTGAATTAGAAGGATCAAGCGTAGGAAAACCTGCTCCAGCTCCTGATCTTGCTACCGTATATGAGAAAAAGGATTGGGGCGGGTATCATAGCCACACAGAGAAACGCCAGCAGCGAGGTTGCCCACTCAACACCTAGCTTATCGTACATCGGACCCGCAAACATCGGAAAGGAGGCTGCGACAAGGCTCCTCACCACCACATGGATCGACATGGCCGAGTTGGAATGAACAGTGTAGACATCCACGATATACACGATGCCCGGGACGAAAATAAGCATCAGGCCCAGGCCAATAAAGTAGCTCGCAATCACCTGTGATATCCAGTGGCGGGACATGGACCATCCGAACCATAATAGAGCTGGAGGGGTGATTAGAGAGCCTGCGATGACGGGCGGCAGCCTGTCCTCAGGCAAGGGAACCCCGTTGTTGTGAAGCAACCGCTTCTTGTACCAGGTGACCCCAAATACAGAACACGCTCCGCATGCCGAAAGTATGCCCAGGCTCACGGGAATGAAAGGCAGGCTGGCGTGCTTCGCATCCCATCCGCGCAGCGTGTATGCGCGCGGGAACGACTGGAAGCTGAGGTACAGGATGCCGTAGGAGAGCGTTAAGTAGGTGGTGAAGATGACCAGGATTGGCTCGGTCAAGAACATGCGGATCGGCTTGGTGAGGTACTTGTTGACCATGATGTCGAATTGGATCACAGTCTCTTCGCTTTTAGCGTGAAGCGCCCAGTTGCCCGTTTCCGCCCGCAGCCTCCTGGCCTTGCGCTCGAGGATGATCCTCGAAGACGTCTCGCGGAGCGTAAATAGGCTAACGAACGCCAGGGCACCGCCGATGATTAGAGTCACCCACGCCGTCCATCGCCACCCACGATCCTCTGTAAGATACACCCCTGCGATCGGCGCTACCGTGGCGCCGATGGTGATGGCGATGGCCTGGAAGGAGAGCGCGATGCCGCGGATGACAGGCTCGTAGAGCTCGACACAAGTGCCCGACACGACTGAGAAGACGGCACTACCAAAGGCTCCCGAGATGAAGCGGCAGACCAGCACCGTCTGCACGTTTTGCGCGGCGGCGATCGGGATCTGGAAGAGACTGAGGCCGGAGAGTCCAAGGGCGATGGGAAGAAGGTGGCCATACATCTCGGACAGCGGCGCGAAGATCAGGGGCCCGACGAAGATGCCGGCGATCCACAGCGCAACCGTCAGGTTCATGACGGTGGCGCTGACGCCGAACTCCTCGGCAGTCACGCCTTCGGCCGGTGCGAGAATGCTCGATCCAAACGAGACCAGCGTCAGTATGAGAGTGATGACCCCAGTAAAGAGAAACTTGCGCCACGGCTTCCAGTTCCGCGGGCATTCTGGGTCGTCGGGCCCGTCATATTCAACGATGTTGTCCGGCAACGCTTCCGCCGTTGCCGCGCCTTTCTCTAGCTCCCGGCAGCTGCCGCAGGTCCACTCGGTAGGCTCCGGCGTGGCGTCGGCGAGGGTCTCCGGGTCACTATCCCGCGCTACGTCGCGGTTGTCCATCGTATTCGTAACCATGTCTCCTTCCAGTACAGCGGTGATGTCGAATGCTTATCCATGAGAGGAAGGTTTCGGGGAGAAGCCGGAGGTGCAGATTTCATGCGGCCCTTGAGTCGGTCTGGAGATAAACAAAAAATTGCCGGTGTCGGGTCGGGGTCCACTATGGAGCGGGCCGAAAAATGGCTTTCTTAGCATATGGGGTCGTTATGGGGTTTGTTAGCTGCTCAACTCCCGGTGTCGGAATCGACCAGATGTAACCTTGCGGCTGGCTCTCTTGTCTACATCCAAGTTGAGCAGTCAAAGTATGGGAGGTTGTGAGTGTTTGCCGCCTTGAGCAACTGCTGGTTCGACTAGTGCCGTCTCGCCAACTAAAAACCTACAGGGTAGCTTTAGTTCTGGCTTGAGTTTCCTGGGCATTTGTTCAACAAGCGCTAACACCGAAATAAGCAATGCTACATGCCAAGCCCCTATCATCTCTCATGCATTCCGTAAGTTCCCTGCCAATGGTGGGTATGCCGATTTCTGAAACCTCTATTTGCCAGGCGCAACCCTCGCAAAGTTATCTTGCTAAAATATCATCGAGGGACCGTCTTTGTCACTTAGCCTAGAACTTCATGTACTTTGTTAATTGTTCTCGAGTCAATGTTTTTTTTCTCTTCTCCCTAGTTTACTCCCTAGTACTGTAGCCACTAGTAAAATTACCGCATACTATCTGAGGAGCAACAATGCCACGGGTATCGAACCAAGCTACCTAAGTCGCCCTACTATGAGAGCTGTCAAATTTGACGGTAGAAGTATGCTTTTTCATTAAGCTAGAAGTTTGCCTAATTGATAGAGTGGCTGATCACTAATAGAGGCGAGCATCGCCTCGATAATAATCTAGTGTTGCAAAGCAACTAGTCCTGAATCCAGAACGCCATCTGGTAGAAATAGATCTTGTCATCAAGCTAGGAACTTCTGCTGGAAAGGTGTGTTACACCGTTAAGATCCACATTATAGCGAGCTGAGAAGGATGTCATATGCCGAAGATAGCCCTCCAGTTGGTCGAAAAGATTGCTGTTTTCTCCTGGCTTGAGAGAAAGTCGGCTGCCTGGATGGCGGCAAAGGCTGGCTCGTAGATACGTCCATAAGGATAATCCTGAAACATGCTTTAGTAGCAAGATTGGATAGATGATTTAGGCAACAGTTCTTAAGAAAGGAGGTTCACTAACAGATCCAAATACCAACTGAGAAGTTGGTACGTGATATGCCAATAAGCCCTTAACCTGGGCAAAATAGGTAGGCCCGGCACTATCATACCATATCCTATACCAAGATTTGTAATTAATATATGACGCTGTTCAGACCCCATACACAGATTCGGCCGATCTGGCGGAAACGCTTACCGTGTGTTATATACTTGTGTTGCCGACTGCAGCAAATTTAGCGAGCTACGTAAATATCGATCCTCGATCGACGGGTACGCTCCACCGCAGTGATTGAAAATGTATTTCAAGTTGGTGTAATTCATCAGCGTTTGCGTCAACGTTAAATCCATCAGTGTCCTTGCGGTCTCAAAATAGAACTCGACTAAGCCCGCCATATAAATAGCTCCAGGCCATCCTAGTTAGCTTTGTTGATACCCAAAAGGTGGTTTTTTCTTCCTTTGATTTCACTCACTCGGATTGGAAGTCACCAGTGTTCCATTGATTCGTTGCATAGGCAGAGTAGGATGCACAAACAATGCTATCGACTGATTCTTGGCGTTAAGAGCCTCGAAAAAAGGCTGGAGGGCAGGGTTGCCCAGGTACAGACCCTCATGATTCGTTAAGAGGTTAATGCCTTTGGCTCCGAGCTCTGTAAGGCCGTACTTGGATTCTTTCAATCTATCGGGCCGGGTCAGTACGGCATATCGAATAGTCCGGGAGGCTTCGTACGCTGCGTTAACATATGGCAGAGGTGCTACGGAATAAAATCCGAAGCGTTGCGGCAGCGCCTTGGCCAGTTCTGCTAGCCATTCGTTCAATAAACGAGCAATCCCAGTCGAGGCAGCCTGATTGCCTGGATAAACGGCGGAGCCAGGAGTGGAGATGGAGAGGATACCATGAGCTATGGAGTTGTTTGCCATAAACGAGAGGTGCGTTGCGAGGTCCCACGCTGGTGTTGGTTTCTCCCCGGTGAGAGGAACAAGAGCACGATAGAAGTCGGGTACTGCGTGAACTGAGGCGTATGATCGCATTAGAAACTTCAGTACAGCTTGCAACAAGGAATGTAGACGCACTGTGAACGTCGACACGCGTTGCGTTGGAGAAGTCAATGTACGGCAAACTTGCAACAGTGTCTTGGATGGCTTCTATTGACCGGAATGCGGCATCTGCAAATGGAAGCGACGGCAGATCTAAGCCATCTAATAGATTTCATTATTTTAGTCCTTGTCTACCAGCTTGGCCCGTGAGAGCTCACCTCGATCGGCGTTCCTAATGATTTTCGAGATCTTTGTGCTATAGCCTTTGGCGCTTATAGCCATATACGCGGATGTCAACGTCCAGCACACGATTAGCCTAGAAACCTGCATCCTTGCTGGAAAATTTTCTTTTGTAGATAGCAGGAGATTTTTTTGGCGGGCAAGGGAGTAAAAGTACTTCGGGAGATGAAAACAGCGCCCGGGTTTTCGAAGTTCTGGGAGTTTGGGGCAGTTCTTGGGGTACTTGTGTACATCCTGTAGCATAAGCTCTCATTATACCCTAATCTTTGACTTGACATGTGTTTCCCCAATGTAATGCTAGTACCGGTGCAAACGAGTCTTGTGATACACACCTACGTATCTTTATTGAGCAGATACTTGGAAGCGACTTGTGCTGACTCAGGGGTCTTGTGAAGATGCCGAATGAAATGTATTGAATCAAGCCATTGCCGAAATACCTGCAGCATGATTGCTTGAGCTTTACCCAAAGTAATTAAATGGTATCCTACGCATGCGTGCTTTCGCTAGCTAACCTCAGCTACAATTCGCAATTCGTTGCTCCATTAGGCACGAAGCAATACTAGATTCTGGCCTACGTTACCTTAGCGCGTATCTAATTGGGGTGATTCCGTTAGACGAGGGGACGTGTGCGGACGCCTAGTGGGCTAAACGCAAGCCCAACACCCTCAGCACTGGATGCATGACTTCTGCAATACAACAGCCATAACCCGATATAGAATATGTTATACGTGTACAGTGAGCTTTGCGAAGTATTTGCAATACATCCATGCCACATTGCCCAAAAAGGATGGCGGTAGAGCGGCGAAGTTATGTCCACCGTATTTTATGCAAGCCGTATCCTACACACTTCGGAGTTTATAGTCTAGACCTATATGTTTGGAGTTCTTAGCATATTTCCATCAGATCGATCTGTAGCTACTTCGACTCCCATGTTATTTGGCAGTAATATGAACACAGATATAAAGTACTCTTGTGTTTCAAGTAACTAGAGCCAATGTTTGGTCACAAGAAGTCAATCACGGCCTACTGCCTGTCCGTCTTCACTGCGCCCTTTATATATATCCTGTCGTTCTATAATGGGTGGGCAACTTGACTTTACAATAAACTTGACACCGTAATTGGATGTTGCACCAAAGAGGAGTGGTGTGAGTGTCAGTTAAATTTGGCGTAACAAAGTGGCGTATGATGTGGTTCCAAGGCCCTATACGTATCACACGACGAGTCAAGCCACGAGATCGAGCGTCTCCCTCTGGACGGTTCGCCCTTCAGCAACTGCATTGGGTCTAGCACCGAAGCAGGCATCCTACTTGAAACAAACTCAAGCTCCGAGTGGGGCGCTTCCGTCCATCTGATCGCCGTGATCGACCGCCCAGCAGGTACGGACGATTTAAAGCTTGAAGCCCTACCCTAGCCTTTGCATAGAAAAAAGGCGGCCGTCCCTAGCCAAAGGAGCAGCGTGCCACGAGCTGCGGTCGACTATCCTTTGAGCTCATTTCGACTTTCTTCTGTGCCTGATGCCATCGCACTCTGCTTCGCCCCAGCTGGGGCGGCGCCAGTCAATTCCTGAGGCCCACATCCTGGAAGCGAGACGGCGCTGTCTCTAGGGACACAGCACCCACCGGGCACAGATCCGAGGGCTCTCGACTAAGGCATGAAGCAGCCCCGCTTTTACCCCTGAATCTACATAGGGCAGCCAGGGCGAAGCCGTAGGACCCCCTGCCCTGTGCTCACGTCTACTCTACGCAAAACCCCCCGCCGAGGGATGCTGGGCCCTGGAAGGCTCGAAGGCGTAGTCTAATGCTTAGGATCGGCCAAGTACCCGTTCCATGGAACGAGGGATTACGCCGTGCCCCGCACGACTAGGTAGGCAAGGTCGATAGTCGGCGGATCCGTCCCTTGACAGGAGCGCCCAAGTTAAATACAGACCAGTGCCTGCAGCCTCTCTGTCCATTTCGAGACTGGTCTTTAGTCACTTGTCTGCGTTGCTGTTGCTTCCAGATCGGCACCCAAAGCCTTTCCAGCTGTACGACTCCTTTTGTCGTTAGCTTCGCCAGCCTGGCCTGTGCGCTTGCATTCTGACTGGTTTCACTTCTCTTCGTTTCGTTCCCGACGCTACGATGCGTCGCTCTTTCTTTCTTCCCTTTCTCCTTGGGGTTCCGGTCGCCATGGCTATGCCGGTGCCAGAGTTCTCTACCACGCTCAGCACCAGATGGGAGGTGAGTCGCACTCCAGTGCAGCCCGGTCTGCTCGCTTGTGCACTTTTCTAATATGCCGGCCAGGCTTGCCACACCGTCTTGGGCCAGTGCAGGACTGATGCCGACTGCTGCGATTCGATGCGCTGCGACTTCCGAGCAGGCGAGGGACTGTGTGCGCCGTCCGGCTAGGGTTGAAATTTTCAAGAGTTTGGCTTACCATTAGTTGCGTTGCATGGGCCTTGGGAGGGAGTCTCGGAACTCTCTGATAACGATTTCCTTTGTACCGGGTTAGATCTTACGGTTTTGCATTGGCGGGAGCATCTTTCTGGTTTACCTGGCGTCGCGGCGACGGAAGCATCTGGCAGGACCATCATCTCCCGCTGTCGATGCCTTGGTCATCACCTCTTTCTGCATGAAACCCTTCTGGGTAGCATTTTCACGGCATCAAATGAAATCAAAAGAAAGAAAAGAGGCTTTTCTTGAAGGGGTCATCCTTTCTAACCCAAGGCCGCCGGCTATTTCGCTCCCCCATCTGCCGTGAATTGCCAGTAAACTCTATTTTGCACTCGTTCCTTACGACATCTTGACCACGTGAAGACGACATCATAGCTTCTTAATATCCCGACTATAGGCCTTACAACTTCAGTATAGGCTCTCAGATATGTTTCAAGCGCTAGCCCGGTGTTTTTAAACAACCATCAGATTCCGTCTAGCTGCCATTGGCTCTCTAGCTGTCGTGAAATGTCAATAGCCGCCCGGCGATTCCCGCCGGCTAATAACTGTGTATCGTGGCAGACATGCTGACCTCGTCCGGAGCACGTGTAATCATTCGGTGCGTTTCGTTACATCAACCGGCCGCTTGCGGGGCTGCTTGGGGGCTGACCACGGTTGCCTTTTCCGAGCCTCGGAACCGCGGCCTCGTGGCATCCAGATACCACCATTTCCCAGCCTTTTTTTTTTCTCTCTTTTTAATACCCTCTATTTGATTCAAGGATTGTGGCCAATTCATCGTGCCGGCTCTCGGGCAATATGACTCGTTGGCATCAGCCTTCCTGCACAGACCCGGATGTTGTGATAGTCGGGGATTCTCCGCAGTGCAAAGCATGCAATTCGCGGCCGTCGCTCGAGGAGCTCATTCGCAGCCAATCTGCACAAGGGACATCCCTGTCCATCCCGCCGGATGAGCCTCCGGGAAAGCTGAACCTATGGTGGCCCCCCGCGGTGGTGTACGACCGAGCAGCCCCAGACCAGCCAGGGGCATCGGCTCGCCGAGGTTCTCAAGCGCCGGCCAATGCCACAAGCGGCGATAAAGTCGAATGCGATGCGTCAGCCTGGCCACACATTTACTCTGAACCTCTACGAGATGATGAGTTCCGCCTTATTTGCATGGACGCCTCGGACAGCGCAGGACAACTTGTCCATGTGTCTCTGGAGACTCACACGCACGATGCCTGCCCAGAATACGAGACCGTGTCATACACTTGGGGTGGCGAGGAAGCCGACATGTCAATGACGTCCCCAGTTTACATTGGCGCATACTGGGACGTCCTTTTCCAGACGAAGAATTGCTTCGACCTTCTGCAGTACATCAAGCCTCCGAGGTTTGGAAGGATAGCCTGGGTAGATTCGCTCTGCGTCGACCAGAGCAGCCGATTCGAAAGATCTATACAGGTCGCAAAGATGCGACAGATTTATGAGAACTGCTCAAGAGTTGTGGTTTTCCTGGGACCGGATCTCATCACCCCCGCGCCCAGTAAAGCTTACTACCGGCGGCGCAGACCATTATTCGAGCTGGATATGGGGAACGGGGAGAAACCATCCCCCAAAGAGGCCAAAGATGAGCGGCCCGGGGGCGGAGAGCCAGAAGTATCCCCTGCCAAATTGGAGACCATTCTCAAACGAAGATATTTTGAGCGCCTCTGGACGATCCAGGAGCTTGTGCTTCCTCCTCGAGTTATGATCCCGATCGGCAACACTGAGTTCTGGGCGGATGCACAGACTGTTGGCCATTGGTCTGCCACGGAAAAGTCGAAGGCGGGAGTGCCACAGCACTTGGCCCCAGCCCCATGGCTCCAGTACATTTCGCAGCGGTCGCTCGGTCAGAAGAACATGATGGAGATGCTGGATTTCACTGGGGGCTGCCAGACAAGCGACGTCCGCGACCGCCTGTTCGGTCTGCTCGGCCTGCTACCCAAGGAGGCCATCGAAGATCTCCGGCCAACATACGCAATATCGTACGAGCACTTTCTTGTGGGACTTTTTGCGTTCTGTATGCTCCGATACAGACGCTTCAACTTCTTGGCGAATGTCCCACTATATCAGCCTCCCCATCCTTACCCGTCTTGGGTACCGTATTGGAGATCCGGGACGCCCTGGGAGGCATTGTTCCACAATCCCGGGAGTCAAGACGGGAAAGACTTCGTGGATTTTATCGATGACAACTTTGAGGGCTCAAAGTGTTTCCTCAACAGGATAGAGTGGGCTCCTTCCACCAGTCCCTACGTAGATGGTAACACAGCGCGCTACCTCGAGCTTGGGCGGCTCCAGCGCCACCATGGCATTCGAGTTGACGCTAGTACCGGGGCCGTCTCGATCCATCTCGTCAAGCTCTTCATATTCCCGTCTCAGCCAATCGACGTCGGCAAGTATAAGGGACTCGACGTTTTCAGAGTGTCGATTGTCAACGGGCTCGATGCTGAGGCCCTCTACCTCGCCAGCTATTGCGATCTGTCCTCCGTCATCTTCCCCAAGATGGATGCCCTGTACTGCTTGGCCCCAGACGCGCCAGACGCTGCGCCTTTGTACCTAGTCTTGCGACAAGGGACTCGCCATGGCCGTCTGAAGCTCGTAGCGTCGGTCCATTACATGGCCACGCGGCGCCCCAAGGATTGGCCGCCGCCGTTCCACTGGGAAGAGCTCACCTACAGCGTCTTCGACTTGCTGTCCGACTTTCGTGAGTCAATAAAGGTGCGAAGCGACCAGCTTAACTTCCTGCAGGTTTTTATGCGCCCCTTTACTCCGACTGGGCTGGTCAAGGCCTACGCGGCATACCTACACCTGCAGATCAATCTTAACAAAGAGGCCCTCGAGGGGCCCGAGTTTGAGAACCTGTATGTCCAACTCGTGGATGACAAGTTTAGTCCAAAGCTTGCGGAGGATTTCGTCGAGTTCACCATCGTTCCGGACCGTCGGGAATCCAGGGATGGGAAGTGGCAGCCCCAGGACCGCCAGTATTGGGCGAACGTGGACTTGCCGTGGGAGTGGTGGGACGAAAAGGGATCGAAATGGCGCCCCATGTTCGGCTCCGCAAAGAGACTGAAGCCGGACTTCAGCTCGAGTGTGCGGATCCGGATCTCGACCACGAATTTGCGCGACTGGCTCAAGCACGTGGAACGCAGCGAGCCCACCGAGTCCAAGCAGGTACCGCTAGTTGTCTTTGACTCGCTGAACTTCTGGCTCCCCAGGATCCGACGGGCCTGTGAGTTGACCGGGGAGAGTGTCTTCAACATAATCACGAGGGTGCCTTTGATGAAGGACCGCTTCATGTCGTGCCATCGTTGGAACTGGTACCGCAACGCTCTGGTTGAGAAGTTTGAGATGGATGGCTCAACCTACCGCGTTAGCATTGTGTAGCTACTGGCTAAGTTTCTGCTCTAATGGCGTGGCAATGACTTTATGGTTTATGGCTTGATGAATTCTTGTATGCAAGGTATCTAGATACCCATGGAGGGAGTTAAGCGGCGGATTATTCCAAGTACATTGTAGTCCCGAATAACGAACGCGTTCATTTCCACTCCGCTGCTTTGACCCTGTAGCCTAGCTCGTTTCTCGTTTCCTTCCTACACCCATGTAGTTACGGTTGTAGAAGCTGGATAATGTCCGCAACTTCACCGACTGCCTCGATGTCCCAACAGGTCTTGCTGGCTTCCTGCGCCTTGTCACCAAGCACATTTTGACACTGGTCCAGGAACTTCCGCTGCAACATGCCTTTGTCCATTGGCGCCTCGATGCTTCCCACGGCATGGAGGATGTATTTAACGAGCTCTTTCCCGTTGTCGGTGGTTACGGTGACTCTTGCCTGGTCGGCGACAAGTGCAGGGTCGATCTCAGCGCGAATCCTGTCCCGAAGACTGATGACTCGGGCATCCGTTACGACACTGTCCTCGTATTCCGCGGGCGTCGCGCGGCCGAACAGTAGGCCGCATGCACCGCCGTGAAATACGCTGAACTTGGCCTCTAATCCATCCTTAGGGAATTTCTTTCCCGTAAGTTCTATGACGAGTGGATGGACACTGGCGGTCACAGCGCTGATATTGTCCGCACTGAGCCCCAGCTTAGTAAGGTCGTCATACAGCTGGACGCACGCGTCGATAATTGGGTGGACCACAATGCCGCATGGGAACGGCTTAAAACTGTTGCGGAGGATCTCCCAACGGCCGTAGCCGCTTCCCGCCAGGCCCACCTCGCTCCGATCGACACCAGTCCACTTCCTGAGGCTTTCTTGCACATCGACTTTGGTCGCGCCGACCACATTTGCCCAGCCTCGTTTTGCCTCTAAAGTCTGGTCGCTGCTCGAGTAGCCGCCTTGTGCCAGGATGGCGGCCAGGAGACCGCACTGCGCCGCTCTTCCCGGGTGGAAAGATTTGGTATGGGAGCCAAACATCTCGCGGAGGCCAACGACTTGTGTAGCCGCGATGCCGATAGCTTGAGCAGTTTGTGTCGGTGGAAGCCCGAGTAGTTTGGCAACTCCCACAGCAGCTCCGATGGATCCTGTGGAGGACGTAATGTGCCTGCGAGGAGACATGAGCATCCTAGCTTCAACTTCACAATCAAGTAGCGGCCACTCACCAGCCAACGTCGTAATGCTCAGGCCAGACTGCGAGGCCCAGTTTGCATTCGACCTCAATACCCGCCACAAGCGCAACTAGGAAGTCTTTGCCCGAGACCCCTTTCTTCCATTCTGCCACTGCAAGGATAGCACTAGCTACAGGCCCAGTGGGATGGATGATCGTGTCCAGATGGGTGTCGTCATAGTCGTGGACGTGCGACGCGATGCCATTTATCAAGGCTGCATGCTGGGGGTCGGCTTTTAGCTCTCCCCGCCTTCCGAGAAGACTTGCCGTCGGAGCTCCAAAGAATGGCTCCAGAGATTTGTGCTATAGGAGGTAGAGAGATTAGCAATCTTCAGCGCCACTGGCCGACGAAAACCTCCAGCCTCAAAGGCCAGAGAGGCACATCAGCTTCGCATACCGCGATGGTCGCGGCCTCGTGGCCACTGCCCCCGATCGTGCACCCAACCCAATTATACCAGCTGCAGACAGCAGCCTGGACAACATCATGGGGCAATCCTGCAAATTCCAGGCTGTTGACCCATGATGCGACGTGTTCGGTAGTCATATTTAGTGGTTTCGCAGCCGTCGATCGAGCCAAACTTACTGTCCGTAAGAAATGGTTCGTACTGCTGCTTTTCCTTCGAGCAGTAGTTCAGGGCGCAGTCGTTTGTTCCTGGCTTGCTAGGTATCTAGGTTGTCGAGTCGAGAGGCGGGGGTGGAGAATGGGGTCCTTCTGGGGACTGCTGATATGCTTAGTTAGATAAGGTCGCGTGAAGTTGGCGATTTCAGGTAAGCTTATTTGCAGTGCTAGGTGGATGTCCAGCACGTATCGTGAGTTCCATCATGATTTGGAACGCTGTTCTTCCCGTCTTGCAGGCTTCGTGAATCACATTGATCTGTCTACTGTAATTAAAAAACACCCGTATGTGCTCTCTTAGCTCTCCATCCATCAATAACTGCACTCTCTGTACTGCAATTTCAGATCCCCCTCGGCTCTTCCCTAGGCTCACCCAAGTTAGGCAACCTGACCTGATTAGGCTACGTATGTACGTAAATATAAGCCAAATCCTAACCCCATTCGAAGGGTTTGAGTGGCTCCGCCCGAAGAAGAATTTCAGCACTTTAGCAGCATAAATACAGGCTGCGCCCATTATAAATCCAACCCTAGGTTCTATCTTAGACCACGCTGTTAATCTATGATCGCCGAGTCATCCGAATCTCAGATCAGCGCCTGCTACATTCCCAGTCATAGCTCTAAGTCCAATAAGATGTACAGAGTAGTCTTCACTTTTGATTAATCGAGACCTCCTTTTTCTGCTAGAAGGATGTATTGACAAGGACGAGATAAAATGGTCTAAACTGCTAGCTTCCGTGGAAAACGCCATAACGCCATCCCTGTTGTAACCTCCCCAGTCCCTTTGAATGACGCCTCATCTGATCAAGTTTTGCTACAGATCATCGTGGCGAGAGTCTGATAAAACATTGCGCTGGATCTCGAGTCAGAACCTCGACAACGTCATCCGTGTTCAAATGCCCTGGTACGTTCTCAAACGTGAAGTTCCAAACAACCATCGCGGTGAGCACTCTGAGCTCCATGTAAGCAAAACGTTTCCCATAACAGCCCCGAGACCCTCCTGAGAAACTTAGGAATGGGCCTGCTTTGGAATCGAACACCGGGGCACCACCCTCGTTCGGCCCAGGCTTCAGCCAGCGCTCGGGGAGAAACTCAGTCACATGGTGGCTGTTCCAAAAGGGTGTCTGTTTAGAAGACTGGTGTCTAGCCTCCTTCGTGTACTCGATAGGTGGTGTGGTGATGCTGGGACCGGCAAGGTTGAATATCACAGTCGTTCCTTTGGGAACATGGTGGCCCATGACCATAGTATCAACTTGAGCTTCTCGAGCTGAGAGGTAAATTGGACCCGAAAGTCGCAAAACTTCTTCGATTACTGCTTCAAGATAAGGCGCCTAAGTCAGTGGTTAGTCGTTTCGATAAATCGCTGTGAATGTGGGAGAACTCTAACCTGGACCTTTCGCAACTCTTCAAAGGTGGGCTGGCGGGCTTCGCTTGCTGCCGCTGGATACGAGCTAACCAAGTTCTCATAAAGCCTCCGCTGCACATCTTGATATTTGGTAAGGTACCTTACGATCCAAGTAAATGCTGTTGATGTAGTTGTCGACCCCGCGGTAAAGAATGCATATAACTCGTCTCGGATCGTAGGTGTGTCGAAAGCGGGTTCCCTACTGGCCTTTTCAGCCAGCAAGATCTCGCGTTGCAGCATGTACTCGAGGCCCGAGGTGACATCCCCGTTCCCGGCACTTCTGAGTCGTAATAGAGCTTGTGAGACGTATTTTTGGAACGATTCTTCTTTGACTCTCAAGATGTTGCGAACTGCCGGGCTGAGCGAGTAGAGTTTCCAGAAGAGCTTCGGCACAGGTGTTCCCATTGCACGGACAATGGTCTTCTCCCCCAGTTTGATACACTTGAATTCCTCGGTTTCTTGAAAATCCGGGAATGTGCAAGAGTTATCATTCTGCCCCAGGTTCTCCTCGGCGGGCGGGTGGAAAGACTGCCTCTCTCCAAAGTAGGTGCGCAAGTAGGCTAGGTAAGACCTGACCATGTCCTCTTTATTGGGACCAAGAGAGATTCTCTGGATTGATTCGAAGCAGACAGCAGTTATGTCCCGTGCCCCTGAAAAAGGGCGGCCATTTGACATAGATGCCTTCATTCTCCAGATCTCAATCAGTTCCGCGGCGGCCTTATATGTCTCCGGGCCGCAAACCTAGTTCTGTGCGTTAGCGCGAGCCTCTCCCTGAATATAACTAGTGTCTATCTCACAGTGTTCAAGAAACTCGGAGACATCAGGCCATTTACTAGGTCACGGTTCGATTTGAAATTCGGATGTGACTTCTTCATAGATAGGTGGTTGCTAGGGAACAGCCCTGCAAAAGACTCCGTGGAGTGCTTCGACCGGTCGAAGTCTCTGTCTCTTTTTATTAAGGTGTTGCAGGTCTATATCCTATTGTCAGAGCTTTTCGCTAGAGTGGTATCAAAGCATGTGCCAATTAATTAGTATCATACCTCATCATAGTCGGAGAGAACTAAAATGGGCTTCGAGAAGGGGCGTATGAATATTTGGACAAGCGGGCTGCCATGCCTCCGGCCCAGCTCGGATATCCAAATAGCAGGCTTAAGTCCGCCGAGTCTATTCCTTCGAATTTCTGGTACATCGCCAAATATGCTTCTCAGCGCTGCTGGGTTGTACGGAATGTTTGGGTAAGGCTTAGGTAGCGCTAACTGGTAGGCAAGATACAGGCCAAACGCTATGGCTAGCGAGACGCCACATAGCAATAACGTCGAAGGAAACTGAAAGTTAGGGAACATGATAAGAGACAAATCTGGTGAAGTGATGAAGTGAATGCTAATGGGCAGATCGCAGCAGATTGGACGGTGCCGCCGGGTCAACGACATAATATAGCCAGAATGAGGTGCTTGGCAGGTATTGCTTAGTCCTGGAAGCTTTGCCAAGAACGGCGAAGCACGGCGTCCTTGATTCACTCAGAGTGTGGGGAATCCTAATGGGGCAACCGGCACAGACTCCTGCATTCATACCTCATGGCATTTCTTACTGTCACCACGGCACAATTGAACCAGTTGGCACAATTGCGCTTTAAACGGTAAATTCCCCCCTACTTACTTCAAGGGGTCAGTCTGTGGCTGGATCAGCGTCAGCTGGTGCAATTGTGCCAACTAGCGTCACAGCTGTGACGACTCTCGACTAACATGCTCCTACGCTCAATCCTGCAAATGGTGGATCGGGGCTAACGAGAGCAGCCACAGATATGTCGACAAATGCTGCCTAGACTTGTTCTATTTATACGATTAATGCTACTGATACGCCACACCTTGCCTGAGAATTTATGAGTGCAAAAAGAACCCGAACATCTTATAAGAAAGAGGTGGGCGCCGTAGCACAGCACTATGCAACCCATGCTAAAAAATCTTGAACTCAAGATCGCATCCTAAACGACGATGGACATGATGGTTCCATTCCACCAGCTTCAACAGCCTCTCATTTTGTGTGTTTTCTTTATTATTATAGCATGGGGACTACGTCATGTCTACCTCCGCGCATTGCCCAGGCCCATACCTGGCATACCACACAATCCTACCGCTCGTACAAAGCTCTTCGGAGATCTACCAGACATGCAAAGAAGTGGACGTCAAGGCATGACGCCTACTACTTGGTTTGCGAACTTGAGCCAAAAATATAATAGCCCCTTGGTTCAAATCTTCATTGCGCCGTTCTTCAGACCAGTCTTGATCCTGTCAGACTTCCAAGAGGTATCGCACCCTGGCGAATGTTCACATGCTGTCATATAGGAAGATACTAACCGCCCAGACCTACGACATTATCACGAAAAAGGACAGACACTTCGATCGGAGCAGAACGACTCGAGAGGCCTTCGCCGGTATTATGCCTAATCATCATATGTCTATGTTGAAATCAGATCCACGGTACAAAGGCAATCTACAGTTAGCGAATGGTGTGATGGCACCAGGATTCCTAAATACAGTAAGTACGGCTAGAGTGGATTTGGCTCCAAATGTTAATATACCATAGGTCGCAGCACCCGCAGTGTACGAGAATATAGGAAAGTTGGTCAGGCTCTGGAAACTCAAGGCCCACATATCCAATGGGCGCCCTTTCGATGCAAAGCGAGATGTTATTATCTCATCTTTCGAATCGATCAAGAATGTTGCGGTTGGACTAGGCAACAAGCCAACCATGATCGACTCATACAATGCTTCTCTGCAAGATTCCCTTCTACCAAGTCACGCATCGGGTGACTCTACAGATGCTGCCACTGCAACTCTAGAGGACAGCCCATTCCCGTTTCCGCAGTGCGAATCTAGTCATGAATTCGACTGCATCCACGCTGCGGAGGGACACATTGCTGCATCTATTGCGACATTGTCACCCAGGACATACTGGAGGCTATACAACCTTACACCAGGCATGCGGGAGGTCCACAGGGTGAAGAACGAAGGGTTTTCGGCATACATTTCAGAAGCGGCAACACGGCTAGAGACCTCTGGCGAAGCTAAGGTGACCTCGGCCGTCGATTATATGTTACGTCGCGAGAAGTCGGTAGCTCAAAAAGACGGCCGAGAAGCCAGGCTCGACTCCTTGCAGATCCGTGACGAGTTGTACGGCCTTGTTTCAGCAGGATTTTCTACCGTTGCGGCAACATTCAGCTGGACTCTGAAGCGTCTCTCAACCTATCAAGAGGTTCAAATACAACTTCGTGAGAGTCTATGCGCTGCTCATTCTGCGGCAGTGGATGGATTGCGTCAACCAAGCATAGCGGAGATTGTGAACACACAGGTAACGTCTTGATTCCCGAGCTAACGGTAACTATGTACCTTTGTGCTAACCGTCTTTATATCAGGTGCACTATCTCGACGCAGTGATTGAGGAAGTTCTACGACTATCACCTCCATTCTGTCTTACCTCGCGGCAAGCTATAGCCGACACCACCATCCTTGGTCAACACGTACCGAAAGGAACTCTCATATTCATCAATCTTGAAGGCCCAAGCTTCACCTCACCGAAGATTCAAGGCAAAGAATTGAGGGATGTGGAGGCGGGCAGAGTTCGACCTTATTGGGACGACAGCGACATTAAATCATTTATCCCCGAACGCTGGATGAAGACCGGGGAGAGCGGGAGTGAGCCGGTTTTTGATAACCAGGCTGGTCCTTATCTCAGCTTCGGCGGAGGAGCAAGAGCTTGCTATGGGAAGCGAGTCGCTTATTTGCAGCTCAAAATCATGATCACGTTGATAGTTTGGAACTTCCGTTTGAAGGCCGTGCAAGGGAGCCTTGACACGGATAAGTCGGTGGAACACCTTAGCAAAGAGCCGCTCGAGCACTTTGTCAGATTGGAAGAGATCGTATTGAACTCCCAAGTGTAGTACAATACAGGCGGTATTGGGGAGGGGGGGCTTTAGCAAGGGCACTCATTAGGGATTTCCTTAACTTTCTGGACGGCGTTTGAGTACTTCGGGAAAGAGAAACAGGAAAGGTCACTACAGAGCTGTGACGGACTGTATTAGTATCCTACGGCCGTCTCCCTCAACCAGGAGAATAAAACAGATGAGGAATTATCACTTTTTTCATTATACCTAGGCATTATTATCTTAAGGATAAGGACACTCTCTCACGGCGGGTCTTCCTCCCGCCCGTCTGGCCGTAGTCCATGCTCCTTGAACTTGGACCCTGAACGCCGAACCTGAGCCCCCGACAGCACGGGTATTGGGGGCGGGTTTACATCAAACTTCTCCATAGCCGCCTCCGATCCCAAAGGATTGTCGCTGTACTCTTCGGTCCTTTGCCGGGGCATCTCACTTGACGAATTCTTCTCCAGGTTCCTCGGGCCGCTCCTGTCGCCTCGAGATGATCTTCTCCTTATAACCCACATGACGAGAACAACAAACCCAGCAACTAGAGGGACGCCGATACCAAGCCCGACGCCTATCCCAATTTTCGCCCGAGAGGAGAGCCCAGTCTCGGAGGTGGCCGGTCGATTAGCAGGACTTGACGTCGTAGCCGTAGCTGGCGCAGTGGGAGCGACCGTGCTGGTAATGGCAGGGGCCGTGACTGCGTAATCCTTGCGGCATCGCGCTGTCTGTGAGCTGACTCTAAGCTTCCCCAGGGAATTCAAAAGTGTGTCGCAGTCTAGGTCGGACGATCCAACCACCTCCAGCCCCTGCTTGATGTTGCTAAGTTTCGGGAACGAAATTCTATAGCATACACGTTAGAAACAAGAGTTGATCAGATGGCCCTGGGAAAGCCTCTAGGGAAGAGCTTTACGGCTACTTACGAGGATATGTTCCCGTATATCTGCACCGCGCCACCCACTTCCTCGAGCGAAGGGAATGCGTTCGCAAGGTCGTTGAGGTTGCTGTTGTTGTCAATCCGGAGGCCACCGCCGAGCTTCCGAAGCATAGGAAAGGAGAGGCCTTCCAGCTGCGAGTTTCCGACGACCTCGAGCTCGTTCATCTGCTGCGACCAGGCTGTAAAATTCTCCACCTCGGAGTCGGTCAGGCCGATACTCCGCTCAACGTGCAGAAAACCAGGCATGGTACTGTTTCCAATCTCGTGCAAGGTCACGTTAGACACCGTCACGAGCGCCGGCATGTCGACGGACGTAAGATTCAGAACATTCTGTAGATAGAGCTGCCCGATACTGGTTAGGTTCGGAGCGACAATAGTGGTGAGGTCGGTGCTGTCGGAACAGTTTAAGCTGTCCAACGATGCCGTGCCGCTCAGGTCCAGGCGGACGACGCCGGGCATAAGCGTGACATTTGCGTCAGATGTTGCCGTCGCAGGGCACGGCTCGATGGATTGCGTCTTGTGGTCGGGTGACAACGAGACGTCTCCGCAGTCAGCTGGTTGAGTGTTAGTTTCACGAACTCTCGCGCCCGCCACATGGTGGTAGCCACTGGGGCAGCGTACCTCGGCTAGGCCCGACCAGAGACAGAATGAGGCTGGAAAGCACTGTCAACAACATCGCGTGTGTATCCGGGCCCGATGATCGCGTGTCATGAGTCGGCGGCGGGCGAGGATGGCGATCGATTTCAGTGCGTGGCTTTCGCGCAGACGGCGGAGTAAAGACACAAGCCACTCGCTCATGTACGGCCTGCCCCCCAAATCGAAGACGTAGAATAACATCATGACCGCGATTCTTGTTCTCGCCTACCCTCGCCTCTGGCGTCGATCTTCTTCCTGATGGGAACAAAGGTCCACCTGCGCATTGCGGAGCGACATGGGGAGAGCCATATGCTGTGCAATGACGGCATGGTGCAACCCCTTCAACGGCTCGGCTAAATGCCATTGGCTGCAGCGGCCTTGGGGATTTCGGTAGCGCTGCGCGCTAAGCCTGTCAGGGCTGCCAGAGCCATTTGGGACCACGCTACAGTGGGAGACATTGTGGAAATACCGCTCTACTACCCCATCCAAATCACACGCGCGGCCTGCCAAAACGGCAGAGCAGCTTGACCGTGGAGGGATAGCAAGTCGTATTCGGCCCTCCGCATCGTGATCACCTACCACTTGCGAAGCCCAAGCCAGGTCTAGGCCACCATTATCCAGCCCCTCTATTTTTGTATTCTCGAGAAAACAGCCCAATTCGTTATTGGTCCCACCGACCGCACAACATGGGGGAGAGGCTTCCTGGGGCTGGGCTTTTCGAGAACGAGGTCCGTTGTAGGTTGGCTTGTGAAGTGGCTAGACTAGGCAATCCAAGGTACCCAATCCACTGGCTGGAAAGGGGCCAGTACTACAGTAGTAGAGACCCAACGAGCTTTCCTCCTGCATTTGTGCATCTTACGTCCTCATGAACCCAGGTGGTCTCCTGGTGGTTGGAACCTCGGTACCGGAGTGTGGATGGGCAAGCACCCAACGCAACTGTCGGTGTCGGCCCCGCTACCTCGTCAGTCGTTCGCAAACACTAATTACGCCAGCGCCACCTCGTCAGCTGTCATTAGTGTGGGGGAGGGCGGCTCTTGATGCTGCCAGAGCCATGGCAGAAAGCAAGGTATTCATACAGATTGTCAATGAAGGTTATCGTAAACTGACATCTAACATTCTCTTCTGTATAGAGGTAATGAGTACTCCGTATGACTAATTCTTGCAATCCACGGACATAGGTAGCGTGTTCTGTAGCCATATTGGTACCTCTGGCGACAAAGCTTAGTTCGGGATAGTGCATGCTATATGCATCCAGTGGCTGAACCAGATATGAAAAGAACACAAACTTTCACAGTGGAAAGGCTGTTATCCTACGAAATTGTGCTCACTGTAGGTGTCAAGCTGAGAGTTAGGTGAAGGAGGCCCACCGCCCAATCAGGTGCCGGCGTGCGCTTGGACATTTGTGGCCCAAGCTCCTTCGCGGTTTCTTTGGCGCGTCGCAAACCGAAAATCGAGGGCCGACTTTTGGAGTTTGACAACCTCAACCCAACAGCGAGCCGGCCAAGATGGAGAATCTCCCGTCGCCTCGGCTTCGGCGCACCCAGTTGAACGCCCAGAATACGTACGAATACCTACACGGTCTCCCCTGCGGCTCTCTTCTGCGATGAATTGCTGACACCTTTTCGCCCAGGTACTCGCTCAACCGCCGAATCCACGACGTCAAGGCATATCCGGTGCAATCCCCTCAGGGCGCTAATGTTCTCATCTACGGCCATGAGACCGGTGTCACCTTGGTCTGGCGCGGCGGTCGCCGTTTGAAGGCCACCAGGTCGCCATCTCAGGGCAAGCAAAACGGAGGAGGCAGCGACGATGCGGTGATGGTTTTGGATTCCGAGGAAGAAGACGGCCCTGCTCCCAGCGCCTATACCGATAAACCTGAATTTGAGGACACCCCCTCGGATTCTGCATGTCCCGAGGTCATACAAACTCTCGACCTCGCGCTCGGCAGCGCCGCCATCCATGTTGCGGTCCTACCCATGCCACCCTGCACCGCCGCTGATGCTGCATGGCATGGCGCCGACATCCTGAAGACCAAGATCGTGTTTGCCGTGTCGTGCGCCACGAGCGATGTTTATGTGATCACGCTGCCGCTGACGCCACCGTCCCACGAGAGCAAGGCGCGGCCGGAACTTCGGAAGAGCCTCCTCGACGGCGTGGCGGGCAAGGGTGCATGGAACGAGACACTCACCTTGCTGGCCGGCCAAGGTCGATACAGCGAGGCCGTGGCGCTATCGATCGTCAAGCCCAAGGCTGTCTCCGAGCGAAGTCGGTCCTTTGAACGAAGCGGCCCAGCCAAGCCTTCCGCACCGCGAGTGGTGGTTGCGGCGAGCGCGAGAGAGGCTAACGGAACGCTGCGCTTCTGGGACGTCAGCCTGGATGCAAAGCCCGGTGCACCAGCGAGACGAATCGAGCCGTTCCAGACCGAGTATTTGCCTTCGCCTCTCACGGCGATCTCGTTCAACCCGTCCCACGCAACCCAGCTCCTTGCCGTCGCGTCACCCCATGCGGCCCGCATCTATGACTACTCGATCCCCTCTCTCCCTTCGGACGATACCTCAGACGGCCCATTCCCTACACAAGGCTCTTGGCTCTTGTCTCTCTACCAGCCCTTCGCCCCATCAGCCTCAGCAATGTCAATAGCGCGGAAACCTATTGTTGCTGCGGAGTGGATAGCTCTCGGCCGGGCCGTCTTGACCCTTCTCGCGGATGGACAGTGGGGAATCTGGGACATCGACGGTGCCGCGCCATCAGGATCGCAGGCCGGCTTGTTTGGCAAGCAGAACGCGGGGCTTCGCGGCTCAGCCATCACGAACTTTAGCGCGAGCGGCTTCCTCGAAGGAACCAGCCCTCTCCGCAATCCAGGTTCGCAGAAATCCACACCCATGTCCGGCTCCGGGGGTGACTTCGTGCCCATGACGCCACATACCAGAGCACTGGCTGCTTCCATGGGCGGCGGTCCAGAGCGCCTAGCAACAGTACGAGGAGGCATCGAAGTGACTCAACTACCACAGCCGCGGGGGACGGCCGCTCCAGAGGAGTCTGCGATCCTTTGGCTCGGCGGCGTTGACCCTGTTGTTTCGGTTATCCCTGTGATCTCCCGCTTCTGGGACGTCCAGCTTCGAAAGGGCAACGGTAGCGGTGTCAACCTATTCAGTGGCGGGCAGGCTACTCGGATGGTCCGTCTGACCGATCTTGGGGTTGGCTTGCTGGGCGAGCGCTGCACCGGTGCTGCTGCGGTACCAAGATTCAGCCAACAACGCCTAGGTGCCAGCACCGACGGTCGACTGAGTCTAGGTGACGAGGACTCAGGCAAGCCACAGGAAGGCTTGCCCATTGAGGTCATTCTGCAAGGCGAGAGCCGCTTGGTCGCCGTTCACGAGCTGAACAACGGCACATCCTTGGTGTCCCGGCTCGTAGGCTCTCGATCTAAGAAACTCCGCCCAAGGGAGCGCCAGGCGAACGCCATCATCGCATACCCTCGCCCGGACAAGCCGAGCAGCGTTGCTTTCAATCTCAGCGTTTCGCGCCGCGGAAATGGAGCCCCACGCACGCGGCCGGGGCTGACCGGATTATTTGATGCGTCTAGCGAAGCACTGCCCTCTACCAGGGTGGCCAGCGATGGTTCTGTGGGTGCTAGCACGCTGGCTTCGCTAAAGCAAAAGGGGGCTGGCCTAGCGTTCGTGGCCGACTTGGAGCACGCTGCAGATCAGCCAGACGACGAGTCAGATGCCGAGAACCGCGATGTGGAGCAGGAGATGATGGACATCATGGAGATCGACCGCGAGCTCGAGCAAATGGCGCAGAACCGGGAGCAAGGCACCAAGCACGTCTTTTTCGAGGGATAGAGCCCAGAAGATCACAATGCGGACGAGGTGCCCTCGATAGTGGAGGACAAGGCACGCTGGCTCATCGAGTCGATTAGAGAGGACCAACCACTGATTTTCTTCGGAAATAGCATCAGTGAGTCGAAACAAAGCCGGTCGTGAGAAGGAGAGACCCGGGAAGACAAGAGCCCCGTGGATGACGAGATCTGGCTATAGAGCCCATGGACCCCCTAGACGGGGACATGTAGGATAGATACCCACGACTCGCTAGGAGCTCAGGAGTAGCTAGCCGACAACAAGAACGATGTTCTTCAGCCGGGGGCAGCAGGCCCCCTGACTAACCATGCCCCGAGCAGTTTAGGTATCTGGAAACCCGGGCTTCGCCGACAGCCACCCTCAACCCCCCCTCCTCCCCGTTTTCCCTACAAGGCAATGTTTGCATTACATACGCGCGCACGCGCACATCCGCACTGCCAGGTGGAGCACAAGGCGAGACCCATCCTTGATCCAAGCTCTGTATTCCGAGCGGTACATCAATATCACAGCCTGTCTCCCGATGACCCAGCGGCGCCGGCCCTGGAGCTGCGCCCCCGGGAGCCCCCCGCGGCTCACCGGCGGCGGATGACTCCAGCGCGCCTCGGACGTCCTGGACCAGGGAGATGCTGTGGCCGGTGCCATGCTATTCAGACCAGACTTGACCATTTGCTCTCCTGGCCTCTTGCGGGCACGTTAGGGGAACCTGGCGTGCCCGCGCTTCCCCGTGAGGTTCGGGTGGTGGTGCGCACCGGTACATGCATTCATTCCCACGTTCCGCCGCAGCTCGTCCGCGCGGCGATGCTTAGCGTCGATATGCTTAATAACTATGTCCAACGTTCTCGGTGGTTACCCATCGACCCCGCAAGTTTCGTATCCCTCTACTGGCTGTAGGAAGTTTCTAATTTATTCCTGCGCCCCTTTTTTGACGCGCCGACGCCACGCCCGTGCAGCAGCGGTGGTTCTCCATAGGTGCGGAAGGATGCAGTATATGAGTAGTTAGACAAATGCATACCCGAAAAGTTCGGCCTATGTCCGTTTTTTCCCAGCCATCACAGCCCCCCTTTCCTCATCAGCCGGGACCTAACGGCGACCACATACCCAGATCGGCTGTCAGCACCCCTGAGGAATGTAGGGACAAGGCGGCCGCCCGAAGATCTGTAGATCGCCTTCCGTCTACTGACCAACCTGTCAGAACCTGCGCCCCTGAGGCGCCAAGCAATTAATCACGATTCTATAGGTGTTGGGGATGGATTGAATAGCCTGTATTCTCCAAGTAATATAGACATTAACGACATATGAACAGTGCAATGAGTGAAGGCGGGTTTTGTACCCGTCCTATGCATGATGGTATGCTCGCTGTGTTCTACAGCTCCGGCCGTAAAGCTCCCTTCGCCTCTAAAAAAAAAATAACGCCATAGCCATGCAATTATGCAGGGCCGATCATGTGCCTTCGGCACAGAGATGCAAAACTATTCCGCCAACGCCAGACCCTGCCGGCTCAGTTACTGCGGAAGCAGCTGGGTATTATTGGGAGCCTTTTCCATGTTGTCGGTAATCACGTGGCTAGCGAACCGCTCCGTTATGCGCGCGCACCATGGATCAATGTAGGTAGTCCATAGGTGAGCTGCTCCGTAATTCAGAGGGATCCATAAGAGGAGGCAAACGAAGAAATACGTCGTGCCGGGGAACTGAAGAGCCGGTCCATGAACCCATTCTCCTTTCTCATTCTGAACATCTGGTGGGATGTGGAACCCGTAGAGCATCCAGCAGAGAACGGTTCGAAGTAGCAGGCCATGGAGCAAGTAGACGGCAAACGACTGCTTGCCAAACCAAAGGAGGTACCGGTTCGATAGAATGTTGCGTGACCAGGGGCTGAAGTGCAAGCCGAGCACTACCATACCCAGGCCAAGGGCGGTAGCGAACCGTGGAACGTTTGCGCCGTCTGGGACCATGGGTATCACTACGGCGTGCAAGGCTCGGGACCATGACGCCCATTCGATATTTTCCTCGGGGTACGACATGAAGATGAGGCCGAAGAACAAGAGAGTCGCGGAGAGGATGCGGCACAGGCGGCGGCGCTCGACGAGGAAGGCTGCAGCAGACTCGTTGTTCTGCAGGTCTGCCATGAAGACGCCAAAGAAGAACTGAACCCCGAGCTGAGCTAAGCTCTAGTTAGCGGGAGATCGTGCCGACGATGGCCAGCCCAAGCCCGTCGGAGAAGAATAGAAACTCACCATCTGAAGCCAAGTAAAAGAAGATGAGGAATGCCAGGCTGAGCATCATCCGATACCGCTGCCTCACGTAGCTTGTCCCGACCATAAATATGTACACCTGCAGACTCCCCTTTAACAACGGCAGCAATGTCCATTGGTTCCCGTCGAAGTCGTTCAAGCCTAGAGCCCATGTTGTCAGGAAGCTGTGGAGGACGTGGCCCGCCGAATCTGCCAGTGACCCCGATGGAATATCCGGGCTCGTCGCGCCCACCCACCAGCTGTCGCAGTGCTTGGCGACCTGGAATGCGCCGAGATGCATCAGGAGCCATATCAGTATGGTAGCGATGCTCGCGGGAAGCACCAAGCGGGGAACCCGGCGGAGCGCCGACTTGGCCATCGAGGTGTAAGCCGCCTCCTGGTTGCCCTGCTGGCAGAGCTTCACCGGCTTGAGGGCGCATACATAGCCGGTGACGAAGGCGAAGATGGTCACGCCAATGCGCCCTTGCACAAGGATCCTGAGGATCGGCAACTGCAAGAGCCTGGGCGCCGCATTTTCGGCAGACACGGATCGGAACAGATCCGGGTCCCAGCCTCGTGCAATGTGGGTGATGACTACTGAGAGCGAAGCAAAGCCTCGAATGCCCTAGCAAGATAGCGCGTTAGCACGGGCGTTGGCCTTCAGAAATGAGGCGGTCCATGAGTCCGGGAGCACGATCCAGCGGGGCACGATTTAAGCTTTCCGGCGCCGCTGGCCCCCCGGCGGGGAGGCCATTGCGGGCCCTAGGGAGCCGGTCGTGGTGCTCGAAGGGCAAAGGACGGGGAAGCCATTGCGGAATCTGCGTAGAGGGAGCGCGCACATCAACCCACTTCACGTTTCCTTCCTTTCCAGTGGCCATTTTGGCGATGCCGGACCAAACCCAACCAAAGTCGTCCCAGCTCGCGGCGCGTTCAAGTCGGTATCATCCGTGCTTGGGTAGGGTGGTTAAAATGCAACGGTCGACATTCGGGGGGGAAATGCAAGGTCGGCGGGGCGCGCTTTTGTAATTCGAGCGTTGGGCCAAATCCGTAAAAGGCCTCGTGAGAAGGGGGGCAGCCGAGGTGGTGTGGCTGCGTGGGGGGTGCTCGTATCTGGCGGCAGCTGCAAAACTAGAAGATCCAGTCTAGTGATTTTCGGGACGGGGTGACGAAAGAGACAGGATGATCAAGATGGTAATTAACGACAGACAAAGGGGGCAGTCGAGAAGCCAACACAAGACGAGTCAGCCGGGTCGACAGCAGAAGAGGACGCAAAGTTTAAGAGTCCGGTTTAGGGAAGGAAGAACAAGGTCACAATAGGAAAAGGTAAAGAATATTGCCGACGCACGGCGGAAGGCCCCTTCATAAGTGCATCATCATAGTCAAGAGTCTCGGCGCCAAGCTGAATGCCAAGAGGTTTAGAGTGGGTCATCATTTTGAGACTTTGCTATGGATGCGGTGGTAGGCCCATAATGAATAGTAAGGTGCCGTTGTGGAGGGGAAGGAACAACCAACATTTGCGGCAAAAGAGAGAGAGAGGGCAAGGAAGGGGTGGCGCTCTCCCTGGGCCATGGGTCGGGTTGCACTGGACCCGTCAGCCGGCGCGCTGGGCAAATCCGCAAGGCCGGGGCAGAGAACAGCGAAGAAATGCGAGCCTCCCGGCACCCTGACGTCTGTGGTGCATGGACGCCATGGATGCCAGGGAACATCGCAAGTTGCTGTGGAGCTTGGCGGCTTTGGAGCGTATTCGAAAGCCAACGGCATGTCTTAGGTTTCTGCGCCAAGAGCGCCATATGCCGGGCGCGACCAAACGCCATCCTTGCTTGCTGATTACTTTCCATGACAGCACGAAGAGCTTTTGGCTTACCTAACTTTGCTATCTAAAGCTACGGGAGCCCCAGGACCAAGGGGCGGGAGAAAGAAAGGGGGGGGGGGGGGGGGGGGGGGTTGTCAGCTCCCCCAGCCGGCTGTGGTTGGGTTGTGCCGCCAGAAGCGGGAGTGGCTGCTCTCTCTCCTTGGGCGGAACCCCCCTGTCCCATCGAATCTCGAATGGTCATGCCAAATAGGAAAATCCTAACCGAGGGCAACCTACAAACATACACATGTAACCAAGCGGCGTAGATTCCGAGGTAGATTGCCCCAAGCAGTATATATAGAAGATCGCCTTTCCCGCCCGAGCTTGGCACGTCAAGCCAACGGCTTTCCAGCGCCATAACCGGTCAGTGGAGGACGAAGCACGCGACCAGTGTCGGCTCTGCGCCGGAAACTTGACGATGCGCCAAGGCCTTGGGCCGAGCCTAAGGCGTATTGTACCAGCTTCTTAGTGGCCATTGTCTCGAAACGTTAGGACAGCCCCCCAGCGCCCGCACTAGTTGTAAAACGTCTAGCTGGCTGGGCACGGCTACAGCGGCCACAGAGCAAGAGATTGGGGAGGGCCAATCCAGAGATTAGGAGTCCTCCGCAATTCTTTACTCCGTATTTTCTAACCCATACAGAGCGTTTGGAAGAAGTAAGCTCGGTATAGCGAACCCCAGGGGGAATGGTTTGGGCCATACCCCGGCCGCATGGACCAGGCTGTGCCTCCTATCCTGCTATCTCCAGATCTTCAGGATCCGCATTGGAGCATTGGAGCACGGCCGCATTGGGATCTCCCGGCCAGGGCGGAGCGACAAGAAGAAGGGAACGGAAGGAAAGCCGTGGATGTAGTTTACGGCGGCTTGCCTCGCTTGGGGTGTCTAGTGGGGCAAGTAGCAGAGAACGATACCACAGGTCGGTGTACATAATAGTGCCGGGGAGGGGACCCTGCTGGCAAGTAAGATTGGCCTCAGGGGTTTGGATGCTGCGAGGCTGGGGGGCTGAAGAGGGCGGTCGGCTGGCGAAACAAAAAAGCATTGGACAATCCGAGACGGCTGCCTTAAGCAGGAGGTGAGCGGCGAAAAAAGCCACCGACCACCGCCAGGCCACGCGTCCAACATGCTCGTGCTTACCTCTTACAAGCAGGTGCCGGGTATAACCCCATTTCAACCAACCACGCTGGTCCTGTCACAGTGGATTTTCTGACCCCAGGCTTATCCACAGGTGGGTTCTTACACCTAGCTAGTAGCTGTACATCCATAAAGTCGGGGGGTATTATTACATACGTTGGAGAGTCTCCATTGCCCTCTGGAGACGCGCCGCCGATGTAGAAGGCAAGACAGATCGCTGCAACCCCCCCGCGTCTGCCTGTCAAGCCAAAAATCAAGCTTGTCTCGTCCCATGTGGCCTGGCCCACCCTCCCAAAACGGGCGGTTTAAGGAGTGTCAGCACCCAATCAGTCGCCTGCTGCCTCATGACTGAGAAATTTTTTGTCTTGGGCGGACTCTCGCATCGCACGACGAATGAGAGCTCACAGAGCCGGCAACTATACTTCCGGGAGGAAGATTTGGGAATTACAGTCTTACCAGCTGGTCTTCCTTGAGAGATGGGGTTTCGGCGGATAAACGATCTGCCTAGCTCCTGCCAAAAATACGAGACTCGTTGTATTCTATGCAGATCATGCTCCATCCTCACCAACGCGCTGGAGTTCGCGTGTCACAGAGATTTCACGGATCTCGGTTAGTGTACATATGTCCCCAAAACGGGGCCGACAACCTCCCCCATGTGGTTACAGGCGTCCTTTCTTAGGGGAGATAGGCCGCATCCCTGGCATTTTACGGATACAGTGCTACGAATTGATCCTGACCATAGATAGCGTCATGCCATCAGCCGTCTCGCAGATAGCTCTCCGATAGAGTAAACAAGTCCATCCGGCTGGAGGCACCCAGTGACTCCCGGGACCCTGATGGCCCGGCCCTCCTTCGCATTTTCACAAGCAGGCCATCGCTAAAATAAGAACACCCACCTCCCCCTTGTGGCCCAGAATGCGCTGCTTCGGCCGCCACTACTATCCCGGTCATCGAGCCGACCTAGCCGACCTAACGCTCCAGACTTTTGCTTCTCGGCACACGTCACTCCAGCCGCACTCTCAGCCAACTGCAAAACATACCATAGTACCTCTGCTGGTCAGACAGAATGGGACTGGTCGGCTTTGATAGCCGGCGGCCACGCGGCCGCTCTTCCTCCCTAGCAGTATACCATGTTCGACATCTATGCCCCCGGTGCTTCTTCGGAGCCCCCGCAAACCCCTTCTCCATACATCGCCATATCCCAACTCCCAGCCAGGTTTTCTTAGCTGTTGATCCCCCTTTCCCACTCCTACAACGGTTACAACGGCTACAACGGCTACAACGGTGTTGCTGTCTTCACCGAGCCCGTGGCAGTCCGCGTGCGTGCCAGAACCGGCACCGCCAGCTATCATATTTCGATAGCCGAGCTGATCTTCTGCAGCGTATCGTAGTCCGTCGACACGTACACTCCTCGGGTCATCTTCTTCCTCGGCAGCGGCACTGGCTTCTCCCCCTTGGCATTCCGAGCTGCGTGATCCGCCACCTCGACCACCTTCATCGCGCCCTTCGCCTCGCTGTCTCGTTCTACTAGACCCTTGTGCGGCTCTGCCACGTCTGCGCGGCCCACGAGCCAGTACTCGGCGTCCTCGTCAGGCTGCGCGGCCGCGGCGGGCCGCCGCACCACGATCGCTGCATCGCACCTCCAGAACCGGATCACTAGGTCCCCGACCCGCGCTGCCGTCGGCGCCAGGCCCATGCAGAAGTCGCTGCCGAGAAACCGCACCGGGTCGTGGCTTTGTGATGAGCGCGGAGACGCCATGTCCCCGTGAGAGTGCAAGCCTGTGTCGGACGCGGACGGCGAGGACAACCGGCGTCTATACGTCGACACGGGCTGTGCAGCGGACCAGGCACACGTCTCGGGGCTGGAGATTGGGCAGATGCGCGCCAGGTCTTCGTCTTGGTAGTCTAGGATCTTGGCCGAGTAGATCTCCTCCATCTGCCGGAGCTTCTCCAACTCGTTCGCTGTGTGGTAGTGGCCGTCCCAGCTTCCAACCCACCGCTGCTGGTCCCGGAATGACCCGACGTAGTCACTATACTTGGGGCCGAGGTGGACAATGGTGCCGGCTATGTAACCCTTGGCTACCACTATGCTGCTTTTGCTGCCTACGGCTGCCGTGCTGGGTTTTGTTAGTGTGACCTGGGACATTACTTGGCCCACGGCAGCGAGCACTCACCCTGGATTCGTAGCAGCCTTGAGCTCTTGCTCTACCCGGCCTTCGAAAGCTCGCTGGACAACACCGGCGAAGCGCACTACGCGGACTCTGCGCTCGTCCTCCATCTCTTCGTCTTCCTTGCCGAAGTCGAGCAGTGGTTTGGCGCGCAAGTACATGAACGAGACGACGTCGACCCAGATATCGTAGAAGGCTCGCTTATAGTTGATCTCGAGCATGCCTCGGCCACGCTTCTCCGTCGGCGGGGGTGGAAGTGGCTCCGGCGAGACACCTACCGCATCTCGGGCATCGATGGTAGCGAGGGCCTTCGAGCTCTTTTTGAACAGCCCAGCTGGCTTTTTCGACCTCGGATTCGCCTGGCTCCCGCTGAACAGGCTGCCGAGCTGGAACCCACCCCCTGAGCTTGCGGCCTCGCTGTCGCTCTCCCACCCCATGTCACTCTCGTCTCCGCTGACGTCCGAGCCGAGCTGGCGAGATCGACGCCGAGCCTTGGATCCCATCGGCCGCTTCAGACGCGCGAGGCCAGTGGTCGCCGCCCGCTCCAGCCTAGGACCATGCGGCTCTGGAGGAACACCAGGCTCGCCTACTACGGATTCGGACCGCACGGGGTGCACCGAGGGGATCCCGAGCGCGAACGAATCGACGTCGTTGGCCAAACCGACCAGTCCGAAGACGCGGTCCCGCACCTCGGCGCATCCGCTCTGCAGGAATCGCTCGATGAGCGCCTCGAGCCGCATAGCGTCCGAGAAACGGTTGCTCCTTGCGCTGAGGAGACGGTCCATGAGCGGAGGTCTCTTCATCTGCCGGGCGACCCCCTCCGTGAGTACTTCTCCGCCGAAGACGAAATACAGGTTGCGAGGGAGGCACACTTCTTGGACCACCCAGAGGCGTTCCCAGTAGGAATTCTGCAGCAAGCGCGCCGCCGGGGTGAGAGCCGCTTTAGGCTTCATCCTCTCCCACTCCTCGGTGGACACATTGGTCTCCGGGCCGAAGAGGACATGATCGGCTCCGCGGCGGCCCTGCCGCGCTGCGAGCCGCCCTGCAAGGTCCCGGCTGTCCCCTTTCTCCCATGCAAAGTTCATCAACCAGTCATACATGGCCGAAGGACCCTGGCTGTCGAAGGCAGCCACAGCCCATGCTTGTCGTTTCGCTGGGTCGGTGCCAGTGTAAGTGTCCAAGTCGTCGAGGGTAGGTACGCCGAGCCAGCTGACCACAGCTACGGCTCGTGTAAAAATAAATGCCATCAGCGCGACCTGTGCATTGCGCTCCAGAATGGAGGATTGGTCGATGCATATCGCGTCTACCCATAAGGTAAGTGGGTGCGTCGGGGAGCGCAGAAACCGCAGCGCGAGGGTCACATTGTGAAATAGAGACAATGGCTGGCCGTTGAGGATAATGCTTGGCTTCTCTCGTACAGTAATAGGTGCTGCCGCTGTAGCCTCCTGAAAATCGGAGGTCTTGGACTCTGAAGGCTGGGAAATCTTTTCTTCTGCATTTTTCGACTCTAGCAGAATAGGCATCGCCGGAATTCCAGCATGCTCCTGGTCGGGGTCGGCCCATGTGTAAGACAGGGCAACATACTTCGGCTTGGCGGCAAACGGGACAGAGACAAGGTCGCCCGCGAGAGGCTCCCAGAAAGCGCCGGGCCGGAGTGTCAAGATCCGGAGGCCGTCGCCGGCGGGCAACGGAGGGTAGGGAAACACCATGGCGGAATACTGCTGCTCTAGCCACGCCCGCCTCTTTCGAAGCCTTCGACTCCAGCACCAGCTGAGGCTCAATGCAAGTTGTGGATTGGTGGGCTAGGCAAATGTCTGGTTCCTGCAGAGATAAAGGAGGCCTGCAACAGCCCGGGAGCAGGTTGCGTGCCGCTGATGCACGTTTTCCGTAGGGGTCCAGCCCTGGACGAGCTGGTCAGCTTATGTTGCGTCGCCCCGATGTGTAAGAGCTGAATCCAATTAGCCCGATTCGGCGGCGGCACCCCGGAGCCACCTTGTACATGCACCCGTGGAAACGCGGCAGTATCGATTCAGTAATCTCTTGTTAGGTTCATCTAATCCTCCCCGAGGAAAATGAGGGACCGAGCCGGACAGCCCCGTCCGGCTATGCAATTCGTAATATAATACAACCCAGTCCGTTCTTACTCCAGCCCTCGCCGTTTGAGGCGTTGCGACCCTTGCGCAATTGTCGCCTCTGTAAAAAAATAAACTCCCCGGTTCTTCTTTTTCTAAGACTGGCGGTTACGCGAGCTTCTGCTTTACTTCGCCCTTGGCCTCGGCCGCAGCGCCCTTGGCCTTGCCGGCGAGCTCGCTGGCCTTGCCCTTGACCTCCCCGCGGAGCTCGGCCGCCTTGCCGCTCGCCTTGCCTTGGGAGATGTCAGAGCCGGCCTCCTTCATTTTGTCAGCCACGGTTGCTGGGGTTAAGAATTAGCCGTCATGTGCCAGAAAGGTAGGGAGACTGATATGGCAACGTACCACCAATGTTGATGCCATCGACGAGCTTGTCGCTGACGGCGCGGTCGACCGACTTGAGGCCTTCCTTGGCGGACTCGACCGTGGATTTTTGGAAGATTACACTGCTGGAGAAGGCTGCTCGTGGTGCTGACGTTGCGACGGTGCGGGGCACTTGGAGGGTGGCGACACGGCGCAGGGCGGCTTCTGTGAGGAACGACATGATGTATCTGATATTGAGAGTGGGAAGAGGTTGGGGGATGGTGTTTGAATGCGCGACGGCTCGAGTTGATTCCAGGTCAGATATATCTTTTGCACAAGATGTTTACCAGATTCAACGGATCTTTGCATCGTGGCGCGTCTGGCGCCTCTTTTTAAAAAAAGGGGTGCTCTGACCCGGTGGGCAAAGTGGTAGTGGTCGGACGCCGTGTGTGCGTTCATGATGCGTTGCATGTGATGTCATAGAGAGGTCGCACAACGCCTCACCCGCCCTCCCCGCGCGGAGCTGCCCCAGTTTCGGCATGTGAACGCTGGGTTTTTTGCTCCGGTTGCTGCGCCAATGACGTCCCCGATGCCAATCTGCACTCGATTCAGAGGCTTCAATCATTCTGGAGATCTGCCAGTTGGTGCGCCTGTCATTCGAGGGTTTGGCTCCTCCTGCTTGACTCGCCTCGATCGATTGGACTTGCTCATTGATGACGACGATGCTCCAGAGCCGGTGCCCATAGCACCCTGTAGCATCCCAGGCAAGCTTGCTTTGATGAGATCTCGGACCGTGCAACGTGTAGGCCCGTCTAGTCCTGTTGGGGCTCAAGGTTCATTTACTACTACCTAAATGCCTGTGTTAGGCCTGCTTGGCTTTTTTTCCCCTAGCGGTCGCTGCCCTCATAGAAATTGTAGAAAGCTCCTGCCTAAAGCTAGCTCGGAAGCTGTATACCTACCACTATGTCCTTATTTTCTTAGCATTAAGCTACGCCATTGCGGCGGTGGAGTATTGGCCAGGTGCCCATCATGCGAGCAGGTAGCGTCCACACTCTGTAAGGAGCCTCATGATAGGAGCAAGTTACCGCCCCTTGAATACCGGCTTCCTCTTCTCGGCGAACGCCTTGAGCGCCTCGTTGCGGTCTTCCGTCCCTACCACCCGGTCGTACATCTTGTTCTCGACCGCCTCGCTGGGCCCATCCGGGTGCATGACGGCCTTCAGTGCGGCGCGTACCGCAATCGGCCCGCCCTCGGAGATCTCTAGCGCCAGCCTGACGGCCTCGCTCAGCGCCGCGCGCCGTGCCAGCGCCAGCACTTCCTTGTCCCGCTCCTTCTCCTCCATCGCCTCCCACTCCTTGGCCTGCTCCTCGCTCTCGGGCAGCACCTCGACCAGGCGGTCGGCGAGGCCCAAGAAGTACGCCTCAGGTGCCGACACCCGCCGGCCGGTCAGCACGAGGTCGCGCGCGCGCCCGACGCCGATCAGCTGCGGCAGCCGGTAGGTGCCTCCCGCTCCCGGGATAATACCGAGGCGCGTCTCCGGCAGGCCGACGGTAGCGTTGGAGCTGAGGACGCGGAAGTGTGTGGACAGCGCGAGCTCGAGGCCGCCGCCGAGGGCGAGGGAAGAGACGGCCGAGATGGTCGGAATTGGCAGGGCCGCGAGGGCGGCGAACGTGCCTCGGAGCTTGAGCAGGAACGCAGCTGTCCTGTAGGGACCAGAGTCGTTAGCTTCCTCGCAGTGAAAAGCTAGGCCGTGCAGGCTGTGGCGCAGGAATCAAGGGATACGTACTCCTCCGGCGTGAACCCCTTTCGCTCCTTCAGATCCGCCCCGGCGCAGAAGGACGTGTCGACAGCAGATGCCACGATCAAGGCCCTCGTCGCGCCTTTCTCGCTCTCGCCTGCAGCCCCACCAAACGACTTGTTCCACGACGCGACCGGGAGCTCTACCCCCGATTCGGCGTCATACTGGGCGTGCACCGCGTCTACCTGCTCGCGCAATGAGTCCAGGAGCGCCCGGGAGATGGCATTGCGCGCCGCCGGGCGGTTGAGCTCGAGGACGCGGATGTGGCCCGAGCCGGGAGCTGGAAGATCCGTCACTCGGATGAGAGCATCATCGGCGGCCGACCCGGTCGAGTAGAAGGCACGGCGGCGACCAATTGGCAGCTGCGACCGTAGAAACAGCCTGGGCGAGATGTGGACGCGGCTTAGGGGCATTTTGAAGGCAGCGCAATGTCTGGTTGCACGAGCAGAGAGCTGTGGTTGTGGTGCGGATAGCCGATGACGTTACCAGGGATTGCCGAAGCCGATGCTCGGGTAGCATCGGCCAAACACGCAGCTAGAGGAGATGGCATGCCGAGCTTCACTCCGGGGCATATCCGCGGCAACGAGCCGGAGGAAGAGAAGGAGGTCAAAGATAAGCTGCATGCTGGCGAATACCTGTCAATTTTAGGAGCATTGGTGCAGGGCACAATGGCGAGACAACCGCCGTCACGTATTTGTTTGGTCCAAGGGTAAAAGTGTCCGACTTACTAGGCCCTAGCTAGCCCCATGAAGGCAGGCACCGGGAAGAAGAAGAACCCACAACCCGTGAGCTTATCGAGCTGCTTCGCTTATCGCTCGCGAGCAACCTCGTCGGGAGTCTTGCAGCATGCTGGCTCTGATTATTGGCCCAGAACAGACCGAGCCAAGTTGGCTCTTCAGAAGCTTGGCAGACGGTTCGTCATGGGGCTAGCCTATGGGAGGTTTTCCGTCGCGCATGCCAGCACCGCCGTCTCGAGAAAATATCATATAAAAGGGGGACGCAAAGCTTGGCGCGGTATAGCACCCGGTGTCGTATGAAGCAGGATGGCCTCACCCGTGCGGTCGTGGCCTAGTCCAGGCCTCTCTTTCGCAGCCTCTAGGTCGGCTATAATCACAACTCACCCGGGTAAAGTCCACGCCAGCCGAGGGCTGCGGACCCGAGGGCTCATATATAGGTAGGAGATATTGCCAACCGAGCCGTTCTAATTGGCATCCTCCCGACATCCAGGTCCGCATAGCGTGCCACGCCAACTAGATCGCCAAATATAGCTCCCACTCCGAGCCTCCAGGCCCAATGATATGTTGTTGGGTCGATCCTCTCACGGGAGGAAGAGTTCGTGCAGCCCGCTTTCGGGATCGGGCTAGGCCCAGGCGTTCGCGTAATAGGGCTCGTGGACCGGGTCTCCGCGTCAGTCGCGATGACGAAAGGCAGCGGTGCTGCCCGTACTTCGGGTTCTTGTGTCTCTCCGAACCCTCCGCAAACACAGGGACGGCTATACTGGGAGGTGCTCGAGTAGAGACGTAGTTGTTATCGCCTTCATGCTCGCGCGATGCCAGCCTCTAACATGGGCCGCTCGTTCGCCTTCGCCGTATCAGCGCTCTGTCTCCTCCCTCCGTCGCGGGCCGTTGTTATGGTACGCGCGCTCGCGTCTCCTTGCACCGATGTGGCCACCCAGGGCACCGGGTGGCTCGTCTCGAGCTTCCAGTACAGCGACGTCGTCACGGGCGGCAGCGAGTCCAGCCTCTCGGATGTAATCAGCATTGCCTTCACCGTCACCAGCGTGGCGACCGGCCAGCCGACGTCATGCTCGGCCACCGTCACGCTCGATCAGGGCGTGAAGTGGGATCCCCGCATCAAGTACGACTGCCAGCTCCAGGCGGGGCTGTCGACGCAGTTTGCGTTCGACAACGCCAGCAACAAGCTCAGCATCTATCAGACCTGGACGTGCCCTGATGCGGCCAAGTCGTAAGCGTACAATTCTGCGCGCTTTGCAAACATCTGATGCTGACTCGGGAGTGCAGGGCCCCGTTTCAAATCTCGGGCAGCGGAACAGTCCCCCTGAGCTGCAAGATACACGAAGGAGCGCGGAAGAACGATTGCGCAGCCGCGAGCGCCACGCTCAACGGCTCGCCTGTCCACTGACGGCACTAGCGGTGCAGCAGGACGTGGTAGGTGCAGCGGGAGGTAGTATGAAAACAGAATGCGGCACAACCATCCAATGCTCTGCGTCGCCTGGCCGGGGGCGTCTCCGGCCTCCCTGCTTGGACCGCTGGCGAGGAGCGCTCTCCTTGTGCCACGTATTCGGGCTCACAGGGTGGCGATAGGCGGAATTTCCGTCTAGGCAAACCGATACCGATCCCGAGGCAGGTGGCTCGGCGAGCATGTGCTGTTGCGTCCCACTACATTAGTGTCATATCCGGGGGCCTTGCAGAAGGCCAGCAGCTACGAAGTACTGCACAGGGCGGACAAAAGGGAGCCCTACTAGCGCTCCATTCAAACCATAGCACACTCCATGCCATGCCGGGTGGGGGAATTGACCTGTCACGTCACTGCTGCTTCATGCAGGACCACCTTACCTTACCTTAGCTTCTTTACCTCCCTTGAGTCTAACCACCTCTGTACTGAGCATACCTAGTGCCGGCCAGGCTGTAATATACCGGGACGAGCTTGTGGCGTGCCAAATTTTGATTTTTGCAGGCCCCCATGTAGGCACGAGCGGCATGTCATATTGTGACCGGCCGGAGCAAATGGGCGTCCAGTGGGGAGAGGAGGGGGGTTGCGTCTTGCGCTATATGCCGTGCCTTGTGAGGACGCGGCCGAGGCGTCGGCAAGTGGGAGTAAACAAAAACTGTGTGCTTCAAAGCCAGCAGGCTTAGAAACATTTAAAGCTGGCAGCCCTTCGGATGCTCCGCTTCAGCAACCCGCCCGCTTTAGCAACTAATGCTTTACCAACGCCTTACCAACGCTTCTGCAACGGGCAGCGCCCGACAAACCCTGGTCGGGTCGGGGCCTTATCTGACCCACTGACTATGCGATTTTCCCTTGGGCCGCAATTGCTTGCTTAATGGTCGGCCCGGGGATGAGACGCAGATTTACCTCTCGGTTCCGGCACTGTGTAAACGATAGCTCCAATGTGCATGGTGGGCTTGCATTAGTGCCCGCTCACCGCAATACTGAATCGGGTAACCTAGTCGTTGCCCTCCCACATGCCCGGCATCCCCTCCCCTTTGGCCACCACCATCGCTAAATAGCCACAATGGCGAGCCTCACGAGCACGAAACCATCGCGAGAAGTCCAAGAGACCGACCGCACCGATCCTTCGCCATGGCGCCCGAGGGCAAGTGCGGGAATCCCAAGTGCGAGGAGGAGGACGCCCCGGAGGCGCTCCAGCGGTGCAGCCGCTGCCGGAAGGAGTGGTATTGCTCACGCGAGTGCCAAGCGGCCGCTTGGCCGGCTCACAAGAAGAGCTGTCGACGGCAAAACTTCATACTCAAGTTCCATCTGGAGCCCGAGCACATCAAAGACCCCCCCGTGACGCGGACCGTGTCGTGCATGGCCGAAGCCACCTTCTATCACCTACACATGGCGCTGCAAATCATGTTCGGCTGGGCCACTACGCATTCGTTCGACTTCGCGGTCCATAATCCAGACTACGAGGCTCCCGCAGATCTGGCCGGCGTAGGCTGCGAGCTCGCCATGGCCGGGGACAAAGGCCCCAACTCGCCCTGCGAGTATCTCCTCCGTGTCGTGGACCCGGCGCCTCGGAGCCCGGTCTCGAGCCCGGACCGCATGCACGAGTCCCAACGAAGGCATCCGAAAACTGTGGAGAAGAAGGCCGACAAGACGGAGCTGTGGCAGGTCTTTGATGACCCTAACTACCAAGGTGAGCCCCCGGCACCCTGGTGCTGCCGCCTCGACCCCGGTCATGTATGCAGCGGGCTAACTCCCGACGCAGGCGCGAAGGTATTCTACACCTACGACTTTGGGGACAACTGGGAGCATTACATTACAGTCGAGGGACGTGCCGAGCCAACGACCGAGCTCAAGGTGCTCGACGGCAGCGGCCACGGCGTCGCCGAGGATGTCGGAGGCGCGCAGGGCTGGGCGGAACTCAAGGCGGCTTACAGGGCATCAGCACCGAGTCCGGAGCAGCAGGAGAGGCGAAGGTGGTTCGAGCAGGATGCGAGCAACCATGACCCGCGGGGGTTGGGCGGAGACCGGGCGAGCGCGTGGGACAAGAACACCATTAACATCCAGCTGTCCGGGAACGCCTTCATCGACAGCTTCAAGTACGTGACGGACGAGCGCGCCTCCCAGGCGGCCCAGCTGCAGGCGATCCTCAGCGCAGCAGCAGCATCCAGATGACATCGGACTACCGGAGGCGAGGGATAGGGTTGGATGGCTTGGAATGTTGGACTGAGGGTAAGGAAGGGGTCGTGTAAGAAAGTGGACCCATATGTACGTACACAGGGCGGCAGGCATGGAAGGGGCGTCCCTAGAAGAGAAAAAAAAAGCAGGGATAGCAAAGTATTGATCTGGTTTTCCCATCTAGCCTGCGGCCGAGCCTAACCCCGTCGCATTCCTTGCGCAAAGTATCCCCCAGGCGAAGGGAGAAATCACGACCTTTGAGTCAGCCCGGGTTGTGTGGTGGATAGTGTCAGCCAGGGCCTTGTAGCATCCGATCGCCCGGGGGTGCCCGCCCCGGCCTCGTAAGGCCGACGGCGCCCCACGTTACCGCCGTCGGTGCCGAAGACGGACACGGCTGTTGTCCTCCCGAGCCCTCAACGCGCGGGAGGAGGCACGCCGACACGGCGCGCGAGAGCGACAAGACGCCCAGAAACCCACCAAAACCCCGCCAAAAACCTGCAGCCATTTGCGCAGATTGCCTCTCCGCCCCATGACGTTGAATTGAGCAGCTGCATGCGCCATCGCTGCTCCATTGCATTGCCACCCATGCTTTCGACGCGGCTCCCGCGTCCACGTGCGCTCTTCGCGCCCGAGGTCGTCCGGCTTCGGCTCAGCTGCACGGCGGCATCGAGCGGACAAATAAGCCCAACTCCCCATGTCCGCGGGAGGTGGTCCAGGGGCATCCACCATACTCCAAACATGGCGGAACCCCAGCAGACAGGCGCCGCCGCCGCGGCCAAGGACACATGGTCGGCCAAGCAGTATCTCAAGTTCGGTAACGAGCGCACCCGCGCCGTCTACGACCTAGTGTCGCAGATCCCGCTCGCGTCGCCCCAGCGCATCGTCGACCTCGGCTGCGGGCCCGCCAACTCCACCGCGGTACTCGCGTCGCGCTGGCCGGACGCCGACATCGCCGGCGTGGACTCGTCCCAGGACATGCTCGCCAAGGCGCGCGCGACCCTGCCGGGCCGGGAGTTCCTGCAGGCGGACTTGAAGACGTACGCGCCCGAGACCGGTGCGGACCTCCTCTTCAGCAACGCCGTGTACCACTGGCTGCGGCACGAGGACCGCATCCCGACCATCCTGCGGCTGCTCCAGACGCAGCAGGCGGGCGGCGTGTTCGCGTTCCAGGTCCCGGATAACTACTACGAGCCGTCGCACAAGGCGATGCGCGAGGCCGCCGCCGCCGACGGCCCCTGGAAGACGTACTTCCAGCAGCTCGGCCAGGAGAAGCGGCCCGACCTGGATCCCATAGAATCGCCGGCCGAGTTCTACAACGCGCTCATCCCCCACTGCGAGAAGGTGGACATCTGGCACACGTACTACCAGCACATCATGGGCGACCATCAGGACATCGTCGAGTGGGTCAAGGCGACGGGTCTGCAGCCGTTCGTCAACGCGCTCCCGGAGGGCGAGGTCCGAAACGGCTATCTCGAGGCGTATAAAAAGAGACTTGAGGAGGTGTACCCGCGGTTGGCAGATGGGAAGGTCATGTTGAGATATCCCCGGATGTTTATAGTTGCCACCAAGAAATAGCAGCTTAGTTGTATAAATGAGAATATAGTGGTATAGAAGAGATAATGTTTCCCCAAGCCGACTCGAAATTCACTTGAACGTGAAGACCTGTGGCTAAGACGTAATACGCCTGTCCCCGGGTCTTCGTTGGAGAGTGTCGATACTAGTCTCTACACATGTTATTTTGAGCTTTATGAAACTACCTGGGCTATCTAAATGGATTTCTTTAGTGCTACAGTATGTTATTTGCACGAACTGGCGCCCCTTGGCCGGCTCGGCGTAATGTGTATTGCTTCTCTTCCCCAGCTCTTCTCACAGATATTTTGTGACTCAAGTGTTAGCATTATCAAATTCTACCAACTTTCTTCAGCAGCCTCGACTTCAGCATTATTCACTCATGATCATGATGATGTAGAGAGTCGATGCTCACATCCAACGAACCCCCCTGTCAGCCAAGCCTAAATAACAGGTATATCAGATAATCCAATTGCTCTTGGTTAGGTTGTGAGGCGGTAGAAGCCTAATATTGCTATAAGCAAACAAACTGTAGGATGCGCTTGCGAATAGGCTAGTGTTTCATCAACTTCATAGCCTAAGGAGGAAGCCGAATTGGTCTCGAAATCCTTTGTTCATTTCTTCTTCTCACCTACGTAGTATTAGGTTTATCCTAGGCAGCAAAGTTCGTCATTGCCCCGAAACTACCAAGGAATGACTCAGGTGAGGGAATTGAAATTTCAACTTTCACAAATGGGTTTGTCCTACTCGAGCACAGAAATATCGAGTCTGAAGTTCTGGCCCTGCAGAAGCCTAGACAAAGGAGACCGTTGAGATCTGGTTGAGATAGCCTTCTGAATGAGGTAATTAAAACCTTTTGGGCTTAACTTAGGGCGTAGGTCTTAATATCGAACCCCCCTCAAAGCGTCTTGGGGCCTAGAACGCCTTGGGTGGTCGCCACAGGCCTAGTTAGCTCAAGACTTCGCCGTTAGACGAGCTATACTGCCGAGTGACCTACGCTCTTCGCCTTAAGATAGGGGCAGATGAAAGCTTTCAGCTTCCTTTGCTGAGCTTGCTTCTCTAGCGTATTGCCTAAGACGCTTGGTTCCGGGGAGAGCTCTCTCCGCGCCACAAGCTGTCTCGTCCCCGCGCTTGTGTAGAAATGAAATTGCCAGAAATAAAATGATCGTGTCTGTCGTTCATGGCTCGCCTAAGCCCTTTCCTACGCTGAGACCATGATAGCGCAGCCATCATAGCATCCGGGCATTGGAATAGAGACAAGCATCACGTATTGCTAGCTTGAACTATGAGCACATGTCAAAATAGCACACAGACAAATCCCGCGAGTCGTGTATGCGAAGAGCTTGTGGTATGTGTCTAGCTATGTCTAAGACCTGACCAGGTGGTCTTCGACGAGACATTCAACAAATTTCTCTGGAAGCGGGAGGCTGAGAGCTGCTACTTTCTTCATCGGACATACTCAGAACGTCCTAACGCCAATGTTCTGGCATATTGCGTTTTAGAATCAATATTTGTTATCTCATTTGAGACTAAGCGAACTTATGTAGGTGAGAATAGCAGAACTGATCTTGAACTCAGTGGTAAGAATGAGTAAACGATTTCAGGTAACCCGTTTGATGAAACTGAGACTCCCTATGGAACTTTGTTAGTTCATGACACTTGCCTCCCACTCTATCAGACAGTATTGTCACTCTCAGGCTAGTAGGTATGGAGTCAAATTTCTCCTCGTAACAGACCCCTAATACTTTGACCAGAGACCTGGGTTCTCACACTTTTCATAGAATTTTGGCGCTACCATGGCGGAATTGAGAGAGAAAACTTCGCCGAGGTTACCGTTCTAAAGAGACACGGTGGAATGGTCTCTATCAATATGAAACCCTCTTCATGAATAATATTGGCGTATGATTGTATTCACCGTTTGTATAATTATGTCATACAAATTCAGAAACCTCAACGTTGGTACTGCGTTTTGACCTTGTCCCTCTACTTTTAGACCGAGTTGGACGTCGTGGCGACTCTAGAAGAGCCTGCCTGGCGTAAAAATCGAGCCGCAGATGCCAAAGCATGAGAAGTACCTTACGCTATATCACATATCTTGTTGATCGCTTCTCGATTAGTGATTTCATGACGCCTTTCAAACTTAGGCACGGCCATATCATCCCTGAGTGGTTCATATTACCATATTTAGAGTACCAGGCTGCAGACAAAAGCACTTCATGGCCACGCGTCCTGGTAGATAGAGGTTGATGGGGGCAGCAGAGCCTGGCGATATCAGACCACCCTAAGTCTAAGCTCCAGATTGCATGATATAGGAAGGCGAGAGCAGATCCAAAGCTGCTGCGACGACATGGTAGATTGTTTCAACTTGTGCATTTCACAAGACCGTAACCTTGACTATTTGAGCCAGAGAGAGATGCGGGCTCGCCCAATGAACTGCAGTCTGAGGAGACTTGCGTTGGCCGAAACGCTCGAAACATCTCCCGGCCAGTAAGATGGCGAATTACAGAACACTTTGGAAGGGGTCCGGGGCGTAAAAATAGCCAAAACTAGCACCACGAATTGTCGTCGATACTACCATCCCTTGTCCTGCCCCCAACCTAGCACCACGTCGCACAGCGAACGATACGCCTGATGGAACATGCTACTTCGGACGACGTCCCAAGTGCTAAAGACAGACGACCGAGCCTGAGTATGAGAGCCTAAGTGTCAGATGAACAGTGAAGGGCGCGCCAGCAACTCTGCCCCACTCACGAAACGGTAGACAACTATCTGGTGACCTCGTGTCCTTTGCACTACCCCTGGTCGTTCTCTTCTGTTATGCCGTGGACTCATCTCGCGGCAGGGAGGCTGTAGTTGTGAACAAGTGGAGAGCAGAAGCAGTCGTCATCGAGTTTCGCGCCGGGATCTTGGGGAGGGAGGTCATGCGCAGGTCCCATGAGGGCTCGAACGAGCCCGCCCGCATTGCTCGAGGTGGAGGCTCTGCGATCTGGGGAAGCTAGCGCTGGCTGCAATTGGCGGGCGGTGAGCTGCTGCGCCTGCCAGTTTTACTAAATCGAAACGCACGAAGAGGGCTTCGATGAAGGGGACATGCTACTATAGACTGGATGGAGTGGCTTGCGGCAGCTATTAGCAAGCAGGATGGCTGTGCCCCTTCATCGAGTTTGACCTGCACGGGCTCGTCCAAGCGGCAATGGATTTAGGCGGGACGGAGGACTACGGCACTAGGATATAGTCAAGACAAGTCAAGACAGCGTACTATACTGTTTGATGATGGATAGGGACGGCCGGGATGGAGTACAGCCAAAACTCGACGACACATCCGACATTTGGTCACCAAGGTCCCAGCACAGTGAAACTAGGGGCGTATTTCTAAGCGTCAATTATCCGTGGTATTTCGGAAGAGGTAACTACATCCGTTCCTATCAGTAAATCGTTCCAGAGAAGCCTGGGCCAACTCAAGGCTGCGCGGCAAGCGCTGCCTCAAGTGGTCGAGCCCAGCCCTTGGGTCAACCCAGGCCCGGCTTGCTGCCGGATCCCGTAATGTACAGTAAGCAGCAAGGACACATCCCACTGCTGGTCTTCGTCCCGGCTGTCAACAAGCTGCAGAACATGGTCCTCCAAAAGTCTAAAGAGAGAGAGAGATCCTTCTCGAAGTCTAGTGCTTTGGGAAGGCGCAAAACGGCCGGAGGTTGCCGAGAGCGGCGGGTAGTGGTTTTGGGGGGTTAGAGCGCGAGTTTCGAGAGAAAGTTATGGAAGCAAAGGAGAGGACAGCGTGTGTGCCGACTGAAGCCCAGTGGCCACGCCCGTGTGACCTGATCTCGCCATTCCTACACCGGATGTACGCCCAGGCGGTCGTCGCGAGATCGATCCACCAACGACCAGAGTCAAATATCCCCCAACACCGAATATGCGGACGAGAAGGCAGAACAATAAGGCCAGAGTCGTTTATCGTCGTGATGGGGCTGCTCAAGCGTTGGTCACCTACGAAGGGGGTTAGCCATTGGGTCAGGATTGATGCGGAACGGACAAGCTTACGCGGAGGATTCTCCTGGAGTAGTCCTCATTGTCGGCGATGCTGCCAGAGCTCATCCTTCGTTGGGCCATCACGGGGTCGAGCCGAGAGTCCGACATGGACATGCCATCGCTGCTCCCGGGAGGTTTTGAGCCGTTGATGAAGGCGTTCACAGCGGCGTTGCGACGGTGCTCCTCCTCAATCTCGTGGTTGCGACGGCGACGGATAAGGAAGAAGGCCAGGCCGCTCAATCCGACCAGCGCGACCACACCAACGACGACTCCCGCTGCAATGCCAGCCACGTTGGTGCTGCTTGTCGCCTGGGCGGCCGCGGTACTCGAGGCGGTGACAACGACGGTGCTGGTGGACTGCGAGACCGAGGTAGAGCTGCTTTTTGCGGTGCTGGACGAGGCAGCGGCGGGAATTGCATCATCAGAGTCGACCACGATCGATAAACCCGTGTTGTATACGGTAAAGGTGGTGGCACCACCGCCTAAACGATTGTCAGCATTTTCGTTTCGAACAAGAGCAAGGGCAACATACACGCATCCCAGCCATATCCGCCGCACTCTACATCGCACTTGCTATCGTCGACACGAGCTGATTCAGGGGGATACGTGTCGCCGCAGTAGCAGAGCTTTCCCTGGGTGGTAGCCGCAACCTTGAAGCCTGCAGCCTTGCATGTCGTGGTAGCGCAACTGTCCTTCGAGTTCCAGTCGGGCGTTGCCGTGTAAACTAGACTGCTGTTCGAAGAGAAGCAGCCTTGGACGACGGGTGTGTTCAGCTGGGGGGTCGCGGAAGGTTCCTCGACACCCATCTTGGTCTGGGTAGGGTTCGCTGGGTTAACAGGGACGCTGGTCGCGCCGAGCACAGGGCCGGCGACGGCCAGAGCCATAGAAGCCAAGACGTAGAGCTGCATTTTCGGTTTTGATGGTGAGACTCGTTATGAAATGAGTGTTGACCTCGCTATCCTCCTATTCCACGATATCTACGACCTGCGAGTTTCGTCCTCCGGAGAAAAGTGAGGCGTGGTCGGGGGGTGGAAATGCGGTCGGTATGGTTCGAATATCGCTCAACTTCTTTGTGTCGAGGGCTTCGAGGGCTGCTGCCGCACGAGTCGTCGATGGGAGACCCAACGGGTCAAAGGGAGCAGAAAGAATTGGGTCACAATAGACCTCAAAGGAAAGACCGTCCCCTGGATCCTTGCGATGGTCGACGGCTTCTCCCTGGTTGGACAGCGTCGCTCAGAGACGGCGACACATTTGACCTGCCGGGCTGCTTCCCTTAGTTCGATCGGGGAGGAAGGGAGTCGGCTGGATTGAAGGGGAGAGAGTGTCGAGAAGGGTAAAGGAAAGTGGGCGCGAGTTTGACGCTGGGCACACACGGAAACAGGAGTAAAACGAGTGACGGGGACTGCTGGAGGGAATGTCGTGTGTTTTGTTGGAAGGGGGGAATGCTCGAGGGCGTGAAGACCTTGTCCGGTGGACGGGGGGGGGAGACGAGACGAGAGGAGGGAATGGGGTGGCCCCGAGCTGCTGAGGGAGCAAAAAGGAAATTACCACCGGTGGGGCCTTGCTACCCGCACCACCCCTGTTCAGCCGACTCGTTCCTGAACCACCGACACCCTCCCCTGGTACTTCGATCCACACCAGCGCCCGATGGGGCTAATCTCGTGGGGCAGAAACGCGGCCCTGGGGCCAATTGCATCGCCCTCCTCCCCAAAACATCCGTTTCGACCCAGCCCATTGGCCAGTCGACGTGTCCAATCGAATGATGTGGGGTCTGAGGGGTGTGCCCGGAAATTCATGAAGCAGAAGGCTCAAGGGGGTGAGTCGGGCACGTCGATCCCTGCCCGCCTGAGCTTGCCCGAAATTGGCTCGTCCACCACACCCCAAGATAGCACCTGCTAGCTGTTCTGCCGCGGCGCAGGCTCCCAGCTTAACAGATCAGATCTGTCGTGATACCCACCGACATGTTATTTATTCCTGGCGCACCAGTCGGTGGTACACCAGTTTAATTTCTCATAATTCTTGCACAACGCAGTGGAACTGGAGCCCAGCATACTTTCTTGCAAATGCTACACCCCCCCTCTCTCTCTGTCAAATCAGTCGCACACTGCTTCGTCGGCGTGCGACCTAATTATATAGGCACACAACCGGCGGCCGTGAGACGTTTTCTGGCACCTTCGCCTGCAAACCGGACACGGCGTGTTGCGTGAGGCCCCGACTTTGGGGCCTCGGACGGTGCGCCCCCTCTCGATTAAACTAGCATGGGAGCCGTGATCTTCATAATGCATCAAACACAGGACCACATAGCCCCCGGGGCGTGCTCATAGACTTGAAACAAGAGCCACGGCCAACCACAGGCGAGCAGGACAGCCCGGTGGGGGGTGGGAAGAGGCCAGCGCCCCGAGTCCGCTAGGTCGTGCTATGTACTCGATCGAAGACCTACTCACTCGATGCTGTGCGCGGTGAGGTGGCGCCCGATGGCTGCTTGGCACAGGTTTCAATCTTTTCTCTTTCCCAATCGTCCTCCCGTAAGCAGGCCGCTCGATCCTCGCGTGGTGGTCTCCCAATCTATGGAGGTATCTGCAGCTGCACGGAGTTACGGAGCACGGGTTGGGGACAAGCGCCGGACGCATCCCAACGGTGCTGCGTAGCCGCCTGCGACCTGTAGGTCTTTGTAGACGCGGCGCTGCACACGCTGGTTGGCTGCTGCTGCCTTCCCGGCCCGTCGCCTACGCGACAACGCCGCAGAGGAAGAAAAAAACCTTTCCGGGCGCATTCTTCGCGAATGAATGCATTGTACGGATCCGGCACCGATCTTTTGGTTTTCGTGGGGCCCGGCCAGGCGTGAGCGGCACGACTTGGGGTGGAGCAAACGCGATTTTGGCGATCCTGGCAAGCCTGGAAGGGTTATTACGAGCACTGCCTCAATATTTTTCTTCCAGAATCAGGGCACACGCCCACCCGTCCAGGGGAGTGCATCAATGCAGGGAAAATAAGGTAATAGTCATATCGGGTAGCCTTCGTTTGCTGCTAGCGGTGTTGGGTTGCAGTAGCGGCCGCGGACTGGGCCCCTCGTATAAGCACCGCCAGGTTGCACCACCGACCGTCCGGATGGGAAATCAGACTGCGCTGGTGCCAGACGGTGTCCAGTACGCTGTCGGGAGGAATGCAGTGGGATGTGGGATGCTCTGCGATCACGCCTGCGTGGCAGCATCTGTGTCCAGCGTGTCCAGGGGACGTAAGAGCGGGCGTGGCTCCCCGTGCCAACCAATTCTAGACCACGGCGCCACCGCCGCCACGAAAAGAAACGCCCACCCCTCTGTGGTTTTGCTTTCTAGACAACCGCAATAGACGACTTGACAACGCATACTTGCTTCCTGCCTCCAGCTGGTCGCGCGTGTATCTTGTTGGGCCCTCCCCGCCGTCTCCCCACCTGGGAGTAGGGCTAGAAGAGAGAGACAAAGCCTGGCAAGCACGCTATCCAAACCTTCTCCCGGAGCTGACGCGGTCCACGCGGGTGCCAGGTGCTGGGAGTACGCAACCACCTGAGAATGGAGCACACGGGCCCGCACCACATTTGGATGCCAAGGCCGGGAGCCTTTGATGGCGAGCGAGGGTGGGGAGCGAGAGTGGATAGGCCTCCTAATAGACTCATAGAATCGCGGAGAGAACAAGCTTCTCTGCTTCCTATCCATCCGTCGGCGTGTGCTCAACAGAAAGGACAATCTCCCTTCCTCTTGAGCCATCTCTCAAGAGTTCACTGCCTCCGGCCTGAGTCTCAGGTGCTCTGCCTGTGGAAATTACGAGATTCAGGTTTGCTTCTGTCTTGAGACCACCATCCGGGGCTGTGCCTCCCGGGCTGACTGGGGGTCAGGGTAGAGACTCGGTCATCCATCCACAAGTGCCGGAAGCTCGGCTCACGTGCAACCTCAACAACCACTGGGCAAAAAAACCACCATTAGAGTCATACTCTAGTCGAGCACGGTTCCTTGCCCGATACATGGTGTGGTCTTGGCCAGCAAATCCCCGCTTATAAGCCTAGACAAGTAACCCCCCCTTAGCGTCAACTACATATTCTACATTATCGGCCAGGAATCCCGCTGAAACAATTTGCACATCTCTGTGGATAACTGTTTCCTGTGCTTGGTTGGTGCTATAATAATCATGTGCTGAATGCGGTAGCGTATAGTGCAATGTATACTGGTCGATAGGCACCCCAGGAACGGGACGCCCTGCTGTTTCCGTCGTCAACCTCCCCGGCTGTCGGGGACGGGGACACGCATTGGGACGCGTAGCCTGCCAGACTCATGTAGTGCGAACTTCGGCTTATGAAGCGTCTAGTTCCCACCGTGCTCGGGAGCCTCCTCGCACTCCATCCGGTGTTTCCTCCAGTCCTTCCTTTGGCATTCGGTCGAGCAGTACTTGACCACTAAGCAGCGCGCGCACTTCTTCAGCTCCCCACCGTTCCTGCCCTTCGTAGCACCGCAGGTACGACACATGTCAGTGGCGTCCACGCCCGCCGCTTGCATGAGCTTCTCCGGGTCTAGAAGCTCCTCGGCGAATTGGCAAGCATACACCGGGCTAATGGCGATGCGGGTGCACTCCTGCGCCGCTGCCTCCCACTCTGGGAGGTTGGTGAAGTCGTCCGGGAGCTTGCCCTTCCCGCAGCTACAGAGGAACTGAGCGCCCAGGTCCAGGCTAAGCGGGATGCCGGCGCCGACTTTCCGGTATTCGCAACCTGCAGTATGGTCCCAGGTGCGGCAACGCTCTACGAGCGCTGGCAGGGCTTTCTTCCACAGCACCATCTCTGACGCGTCAACGGTGAGGCTGCAGCACTCTAGCGTCCGTAATATGAGCAAGAAGTCCTCGAGCTGCTTGGACTCGACAAGCTCCTTGGTAAACGGAAGGATCGCGGCATCGAGGACCACGCTCCCATTGGCTCCGTCGAGGCGAACCGCGCTGACGAATACGAGCATGTGGATGCCGTCGCTTCCCCCCCGGGATAGGGCGAAGAGCCCCGTCTGACCGCCCTGCAAGCCTGAGGCGAGCATGAACATAGTGAAGAGCGATTCCTTGAAGTTCAACCGTGCACTGTCGCGGCTGACTCCCGAACCGCCAACTTCGTCCCGAAGCTCGCGCTCACGAGCAGAGTACATGAAGGAACAGAGGGTAGTGATGAAACGGGCGCCGGTTTTGTCCTCGATGTCCAAGATGGGCAGCGAGCCGAGGTGCAGGTGCGTAGCGTTTAGAGTGGCAGGCATGGTCTGCTCTAAGGTTGAGGGTATCACGAAGTCATGCAACGATGGGTCGGTCGGGTCGGCCAGTGGCGCAATGATCTCGATGTAAGCAGACGTACGGGCAATTCGGGTCTTGCTTTGATCCTTTCGGACCGGGACGGGGAAGCATAGCGGCAAGACCAGGTCCGGCTTTCTCGGTTTCCCGAAGACTATCTCGATGACGCAGGGGTGCCCGCCTTGTCGCAGCTCAACGGGCACTTTTTCTTGCAGGAGCCTTTTGCCCTGCTCGGAGGTAATATCAAGGTGTCCTGTCAGGGAGGATATGGATCCCGATTCGGCGAGATCCACCTTGAACTTAGGCCCCTTGGCCGTAGGTTCAGAGGATCGCTTGCTCGGGAGAGACGACCCGCAAGCGATCCTGTAGCCTGCGAGGTTGGGGGGTTGTTTGGTTATGAAGACGTGCTGTTCATCTACCAGCGGAGTCTCGAAGATGACTAGGGAGCTACCGAGGTCTTTTGCAAAGGCAAAGGCACTTTGCACGGAGTGTTGAAGGGCTAAAGATACCAGAGTCTTGGGGATATCAGCCTGCAAGGCGGCGGTGGGGACGTAGAAGGAAACAACCATGGGAGAGGTGCCTGCCCAGCCTTCCTTGTCTTCTTTGACGGCGATGTTGAAGCCATCGTCGCCCCTGCGTCCCGTAGAGATGATGGTGCCGAATACCACGTGAAGGTCTGCAAAGTTATTGTTCCACAGTGGAATACCCTCAGCGACGGCCCGGAGACAACCTTGGAGGGCAAGAGCAAGGCCCCTGTCTACGGATGCTTGGGAGACAGCCTTCCAGTTGGCGGCTGGAACACAGAGCGTGACAGAAACGGCCTCTGGGATGTCTTTCCAGGAAGAGAAGCCAGCGGCAGAGTTGCTTCGGCGGATATTGCTGGTAAGCCACTGTTTCGTACTATTAGCATTGCGTCGAGGGAGAGTAACACTCAATGGTGGCTATAGTCGTCTGGGTGTGACTATGAGACACGACCAGAGTAGGTACGTACCTCCTCGCTGTGGAGTCCTTGCGCGGACATCTCTAGGCACATTGCTTGCAGTGTATTTGAAGCAAATATACTGTCCTTGTCGTTGCTAACCTTCTGAATCACGGACCGGCAGACTGCGGCGACATCCGTATCAACACTCTTGACCAGAGCCTTCAAAAACGCCACAAAGGTGCTACGATGGTATTTCAGGTGTCCTGCAGCACGGCCCAAGTCTTTTGTGTTCTGTGCCAACGTCAAGCCCGAGAGAAAAGAGGCGCTCTCCGACTGGAACATATCTTGATAGATCTTGAAGGCGAGGGTGGAAAGGGCCGCAGCATCGACAGTCAGAAGTTCCGCCGTCACTGCTCCAGAAAGATGGCGAGCAGCCTTCCACGAGATCCGCGCCTGGATGCTAGGGCGCTTCTGGCGGCCAGAAACGCTGTTGATGCTCTTAGCGAGCAGCATCTCGTCGACTGTCGAGACAGTTGTTGCATTGGTCCAGTACTCAACCGGCGCGAGCCCGAGCAAGACCGACAGCGCCTTGGTGTGACCGCAAAGCAGGACATCGAAAGCGTGCTGCCCCGGCTTGACGCTGTTCTCCGCAATCTCAGTAGACAGGGTTGCCCATGCTAGGTCTTTTAGCAATGGACCGGCCGAGATCAACACACTCAGGGCGCCAGAGGAGCTCGACAAATCGGAGGTATCAATAGCATCAAACTGTCTTGGCGCGCTGCCCCCTTGGCCATACTCAGCCTGGTCGAGTTCTAAGGGGTCAAGCGACAATGTGCGCCGGTACCAGTGGGCTGATAGAGCTCCAGTTTCTTGGAGTTGTCTAAAGGTATGACAGAGCGCAAAGCTGTCCGCAGCGGCGAAGCGGACCTTGATACTCGTTTTTAGATCCCTGAAGGCGCCGACCCATTCGCGGAACTGAAGTTGAGCTGTTTGCACGACCTTGGAGACACCGGCACCGCTAGGTCCATCTAGTAGCTGCAAGGGCGATGTAGCAGCTACACTTGCATATGCGGAAGCGAGATGAAAGCTAATAAATGGCTCTCGTCCTCTAGTAATGATGGGCCGACCAGGAGGTGCCCACGCGAACAGCGAGTTGGGTATACTTGTGCCCGATGAAACCTGCCCAACGGTGCCTTTCTCCCAATCTAAACTTGAAGTTAGCGGTTATATGTGCAAGCGGAACCGCGAGAGGGCATAGGGGAGGAAAATGCAAGCTAGACGGAACAGGTCGATCAACTGGGGATGGGCGCTCACACTCATCGACGGCTGCCTCTAATTCCTCACCCTTCACTGCTTTCGCGGCCAGCGGCGAAGTGGCGCGAACTGCAGAGTAATCAATGCTATCATCTCCATGTGTGAGATCTCGGCGCTGCTTCGAGCTCCCTATGGCCGACTTGAGCCGCCCGCGGCAAGTGTCTGAGTCCTTAGCACCAAAGTCCTCGCCGAACTGACGCCAAACATCACGGACCGCTCGAAAGGTGGCGGCATCACAAAACCGTACGGAATCACCATACTTGGACTGCTTCCACTTATCTAGAGAGTAAGAGGCTTCGAGAAGCCGGCCAAGCTGGTTCTGTAGGGCCGCGGTGGCGACCGCATCCAGATAGAGGTGGTAGTAAATATTCCATAGAGTATCCGCCGTAGGGGCGTCAGATTCTTCTAGGAGGAAGGTGAGGAATAGTGCATTCCGTGCAGTGGTGGCATCCTCAGCATTGCAACAGGTGAAGTCGAGCTTCGGCGAGCCTAGAAATATGTTAGCAGTGCCGGGCAACGAGATAGGAAAGGGGTTCAGTCTGTGGGTCGCAAAGACAGAGACATCTTTGTAAGATTCAGAAACCTGAGGTTTCTACCACTTACCGAATCCCCGGTTGACGAAGGCCGTGAATAGAATGTGTCGGACATCATCACATCCAAGGAGAAGGATATCGCTGTCCAGACCCTGCGGCAAGTGTCTTGTGACGTCGACGGCAGGAGTGTTGCCGAGGACACGAACCGGCGCGGCCGGGACAAAAGCGGGATTGATGAACATGGCCGCAGTATGGCCCTTAGTTCGGGTCGAGATTTGAGATTGCGCAGCCTGGAAGTAAGGCAAGGAAACCAAGTGACGGTATATGCGTGAAGGCGGGGCTGAAGGGTGAAACCTTTTGGCTGAGACGAGAAAAAGCAGGTCGATCAACTAACTAATCGCGGACCACCGGCGGCCGTATAAAATCTTTTAGCAGAGGACGTCTACTACCGACCCTAGTGCTTGGTGTAAGAACAATCTGATGCCTGCTGACGATTTGCTCAGAAGCTTGCTGTAGTCGGGGCGGTGTGCTGAGAACCCCAAACAGTGCTTGTCGCACGTTGCTGAGCTCTATAAAGTCAACAAACCAACTAGGACACAGGGAGCTTAGGGAGCTTCATCACACAAATTGAGCGGCACAAATTAGAGACGGTAGTAGGCAAAACTGTTTCCAGAATCACAGGTTGTATTTGCTACGCAGAACGCATCCAAAACCCGCAGAAGAGGACCCTCTCGCAGCCGGCCGAGGCAAGAGATCTCGACGGCGTGGCTGCCTTGACAATGTCAAGTCCCATCTGCGATCCCCTCCAAATCCTTCCCTTCATCCCACCCAGACCTAAATTCGAAAAAAGACCAAATCCTATATTACACGCAATGGCAACAGCCGATAGATTACATGATGAGCGACAATCATGACCTTCGTAAGTAGAGCATTACCGTTCTTCGAGTACCCTGTCGCTATATGCCCGATTCCAAAACAAAATCGCCAGAATCCCAAAGAAGCATGGACATCAGGCCCCCGCGGCCGACTGCCACTGGGTTCCCAACGCCGTCCGAAGCGAAAGAGAGACATGAGGCCGTGCAAATTGGAACATTATCGAGAATCGGAAAAGGGTTCAGGACGTGCCGAAGAAGATGTCGTCCCCGTTCGTGAACATGTTGACGGCGTCGTAGTCGTCATCAAACTTGCCGCCGAGCATCAGGCCCTCGCGGTCCAGGGGCACCAAGCCGTCTTCGTGGGCGAAGGCCTGGAGCAGCATCTCGTCGTCCATGGCCGCCAAGGCCTGCATACTCACACCGGATACGCCGCAGCTGACCCCGGCCGCCGCGGCATTCACCGCGGCCGTCGTGCCGAGACCGATGCTGGCGTCCGACAGGCCGCTGCTGTTCGGGTCCAGGTCGAAGAAGCGGGTGCTCACACCGGTGGCGGGCGGAGAGCTCGAGGCGGATAGCTCCGGAGGGGTTCCCGGGAGGTGAGTGTAGTGGCTGGCGACGCTCTTGGCAGGCGAGGCGGCGGCGGTCGTGTCCGGCAGACCGTGGTGCGCGTCGGCAAGAGCAGCTCTAGGATCACCACCGATGGAGGCTCGGGAGACCTGACTATAGCTGCTCATCGCCGAGGGCGAGTTGATCTGCTCGGGCGACACGACCGTCACCAGCTCGCCGGCTTGCCGAAGCGACGGCATGGGCGCGGACGAGACGGCGAAGCTGGATGGGTCCATGGGGACTGAAGTGGGGATGCCCAGGGGCGCGGCGTCGTCCATGGCCACGTCCATAATGTCGGGGAACGGCTTGTCGTCCAGCATGTGGTCAAAGTCGTTGATCGGTGAGTTGACGGCCGAGCTGTCGCTGTAACCGGACTGGCTGCAGGCCGAGCTACAGCTCGAGGCCACCTTGTTCTTGCGCCGTGTCCGGTCGCTCTTGTCGCGACGCTCGTCGAGTTCCGGCCGGTGCTTGCGTGGGCGGCCGCGCTTGACGACCTTGCGCACGATGCCGTCGAAAGCGCCGATGCACATGCCGCGCTGCCGGTGCCGGGTCAGGGCGTCGTGGCGCGCGAAGCTGTTGCCGCACTCGCAGGGGTACGGCTTGATGCCCGTGTGAATCTTGGCGTGGCGCTTCAGGTCGTGCTGGCGCACGAAGCACTTGTGGCAGGACGGGCACTGGTACTGCCGGTCGTTGAGATGGGTTTGCACGTGGCTCTTGATGTTCTCCTTGCGGCCGAAGCGCTTCTTGCAGCCTTCGTACGTGCACACCCACTTGCCGTCCTTGGGGTCCGGGCCCTCGATGTAGATGGCGATGTCGTCCATCGTGATGCCCGTCTCCGTCTTGGTCTCGTCGATGTTGAGGCTCGCGATGCTCGCCGCGCTGGCGATGGACGCCAGGGACTCAGTGCGCCGATGCGGAGATGCACGCCGCGACGAATCTGCCGACGCGCCGTGCGTGGGCGAGTACATCGCCCGCATAGTGGCCTGCGAGTCGAAGTCTTGGTGCCGAAAGTCGGGCCGGTTCTCGAACGGGTCGTATGCTAGTGCTGGCGTCATCGGTGACGAGTGCTGTGACAAACTCGACATGCCAACCGGGAGTCCGTCGAACTGGTTCTCGATCTTGCCGAACTCGGCGTTGACGCTGTTCATGTTCATGAAGTTGGCAGTCGACATGCTCGGGGCCGGTGCGAAGCCCATGGCGCCGGGCGAGGCGGGAACCATGCCCTCGGCCTGTTGCCGCATCTCCTGGAAGATGGCGGAGTTGCGGTTGCTGGACCGGTTGCCGCGCACCGGCTTGAGGGTCTCTTCCATGGACTCGTCGTAGCCGTCTGCGAATCTCCTAGGCCGCTGCTGCTCCTGCTTCACCATGCGATCATGCGGTGTTTCCATTGGTGTGGGGGGAAAGTAATCTGCGCGGCCGTCCGTCAACGTCGGTCCCCGCTCCGTGGCGTTGGGCAACAATGTAGGAGTGTACTCACTTTGCGCATTCTGATTCGGAGGGGTGATGGGCCGCGAGGGCCCTCCGTCCAAGGCCTCATACCTCGCAACCTTGTCCATGATCCCGTTGCTGATCCGCCGGGACGATCGGCGGGCGTGCGTGCTCGTTGTCTCACCCTCCGAGGCCCAGCCCTGCTGGGCGCCGCCGGGGCTCGCCTCGGGGAATGTCATGAAGGTTGGTGTCGACAGCGCACTGTCGGGAGCAAAGAGCTCAAAGTCTTGAGGCTGGACCATGGCATTGGTCTGGGCGAAGTTCGCCTGGTTCTTCTTGATGACCGCACCCATCGGACCCATGTAGGCGTCGAACGGGATGCCCATGCCTTGCATGGTTCCCTGCCCGGCCATGGCGTCCGCAAAGCGCTGGCTGTGTGGTGTGGAGTGGGGTGAGAGCAGAAAGTTCTCGCTGTCGGCTTGGCTAATGCCGAAGTTGTTGGGCTGGCCGTGGCCCGGGCGTGCTATGCGTTGCTGCTGCGCTTCTTGCAGTACATGCTGTGGTGTCGTTGCTAGTCCTGGGTTAGTCGTCGTCGTACTTACTGTGGTAAAATCCTGCCTGGTGGTTGTTGTCGCGGTTGTCGGAGACAGCTGCTGGCGTCTCGTGTCCAGGCTGAGGCCTCGTCGATGGGACACGTTCGGCCGGTGCGGCTGCTGTTGTTGTTGCTGGAAGTTGGGCAGGGGCGCAATCCTCACTGCTTCGAATGCCGACGGCGTCGAGTTCTGCCGCCGGTGCATTCTCTGGCGCGAGTGAAGATTGTTGTTGACGGGATGTGGATTAGACAGCATTGTTAGTGCAGAGAGGAGTTCGGAAAGGGTGTCGTTGTCGTCGATTTGCCGGATTGTCGCACTCGAGGTGCTTTGTCGATTGGTTCCGAGACTGCATGGGGCCGGGTTAGTCTCGACTTTCTACTTGCGCGGCCGCCAATGCCATGCAGGAAGGCATTGGAGGAAGAAGGGATACGGACCTCACGCAGCGCAAGCCAGGCGGCCGGGCGGTTGAGTTTCTTGGGTTGTGATCAGTCGGTGGCGACTTCGCGACCGCTGTGGGGGGTTATTTAGATGCCTTGCTCAGGCAATGGGGCGGCTAGGAGAGAAATCTCTCTGGTCTAGCTAGCGGATAGGCTCTCTCTTGATGAATTGGGTCCGCGGGAGAGGAAAAGGCGCGGAGAAGGGGGAAGGAGGTGTTGAGGCTTGTTTGCGGAAGCGAAGCTTGAACGTTGTATAGGTGATCAAGAGGTGTAAGAAAAATCGTGGGACTTGGGGGTGGATGGATGCAGGTGTAGCGAGTAGGTAAGTAAGTAGCGTGGGTGGGCTTATCCGGACTGGAATGGTTGCTCCGCCGGGGTCCATCGACCAGGCCGCTCGAGATGTCGCCCGGGGCTTTGTTGTCTTGCGAGTTGGCGGGTTGCCAATGGCAACGGCCTCAGGTTGCGCTCCCCGCCGCGACGGCGATCGCCCCAAAGAGTGGGCGCTAGTGCGTCAGGACCACCCCCGTCAGCTGAGGAAACCACGCCATTGGGCCTCGCTAAAAACGTCACTACCGCCGATGCAATCGAGCGCTGCAAGCTCCTTCCTAGGCGCAACTGCCCCATGGAGCATGCGATTGCAACAGCACATCAGGCTAAAAGGCCACTATCTCCGTCCTCCCTCATTTGCATGTGCCTCCGTGATTTGCTTTCTTGCTTTTGTTGACTTATGCGATGTCTTAAGGACCATAAGATGGGCCCTATTCTCTTCCCCTCCTTTTCGTCCGGGCCAGTCAGCACCATGGATTCCCTGCTTTGTTTGGATCGCAAGCGCTCGCATTCGGCCTTGCGACAGGCACGACCACGCCAGCCCGCCCGACCGCCCAGCCGATGAGCATCGCTGCCGAGTGCCATCGTGGCAACCGGCTCGATGGAAGTTCTCGACAAGGTCCGCGGGCCGAGTGAGGTCCTTTGGGGGCTTTGCGAGGCAAGGACGGCCAATGGAGCTTGGACGAACATGGCGGAGTTCAAAACAAGACATTCGCTGTGACTTAATCTCGATTCCAGTCCGCCCGTCACCTTCTCTCCAGGTTTTGAGACACCGGGACGTCACCTGGCCGGCCCACGGACAGCCTAGGAGAATATGACCTCGCCATTCCACCGCACACATCCCCGGTTGGGAATAGACCTTCTTTTGGTAGGACCGAACGCCTAGATCACCCTGACTGAGGAGCTGTTCCGAGGCCCCGCGTCTTCGCCATGCTATCCCATCATCCCATCCATCACAGACGAGATGCGCCACCACCACCTTGATCTGACAGTCGGACTTACCCAGGTTCACGGCCCACAGTTTCCTGGGCCGATTGACGCGGCCTGGGAGACCCGATCGAGTGCACCTCCTGGCGGCTGTCCGGCGAGCCGGCATGCGCAGTGCCTGCAAGTGCAGTTTCTGAGCACAGCCTAGGTCTCGGTCCCGTGGCTAGCCGGAGCACACATACCTGAGCTGGTCGCATGATGCGAGGGGACAGTGACGATCCAGCCCAACCCCTTCTCTCTAACGTAACGAGGGGAGCTTAGGGAGCTGGGAATGGACCCTTCTGCGGCACAAGGCAGCCACTTTGAAACGGGAGCTGCGAGGCAAGGGATCCTCCGCGCTTGCCACAGCGTTAATCCTGAAGTCACTCATGAAATCCTAGCTATACTAGTTGGCGAGAAACTTCCAATCCTAGAGCGCGGGCACCTTCACTCAGCAGCGCAATTGGGTCGGCGTAGGAGAGTGGCCAGTGCTTGTCTCAGTGAGGACCGCATACGTTTACAGGGTACTGAGATTGCGCTGCAGCGTTGAAATACTCGTAGGCAATGTTGCAATCGTGATATCTTACCCATAATGAACACATTGGCCAATCGCAGGACACATCTGAGACAATTTATTCGTAGCTGAGATTCCAAGCATTAAACTTTTCGTACATCCGTATCCTTGTATCCTCACTCTCTCGAGCGACACGCAGAGCCTCTCTTTCCACGCGGACCTAAAGCTCTTGCTCGTTGCTACCCGAGGGCTTCTTGTGCTGCGGAAGGCCGCGGCTCACGCCGACATTGCCGTTGCGCTCTGGCTTGGGAGGGTCGAGGGGGTTGTTGAGGCCCAGCCGCTCCCGCGTGCTGTAAGTTGCAATGCCTCCATCGGGATCGGCCTCAGTTACAAGCTCCTTGCGCCGAGTGTCCACCAGTAGCCGGATCAGGTCCGGCCGCATGTAGTGCCCGGCGAAGTCCGCCAGCACCTTGGTGAGGTGCGTCTCGTCGAGGTCGATGTCGACGTAGAGGAGGCCGTCGAAGTCCTTGTCGGGCTTGACCACGAGGCTGCCGTCAGGCCGGTAGATACGAGCGTGGCCATTGTAGACCGACGGGTCGGTCTCCGGCTCGACACCCTCCGGCGTGTTCTTCTTGAGTCCTTCGACGGAGAGACGCTGGAATGGTGCTAGCACCCACGCGCCGGTCTCGATGGCAAAGGCCGGCGTGACGAGGTCCGAGGCCGGGTCGGCGTAGTTGGTCGCGGGGTCGGGGGCGACCTGGCGCTCCTTACCAGGGTATACGGGCCAGGCGGCGACGTGAACCTGCACGCCCTGCGAGACGGACAGGGACTTGAGGAAGGGGTTCATGTTCTCCCAGCAGTTGAGCTGACCGACGCGGCCGATCTCTGTCTCCGTCACCGGGAGGAAGGTATCGCCGGCGCCGTCGCCGTAGACGAGCTTCTCGACGTGGGTCGGCTTGATCTTCCGGCGGTGGTTGATGACATCGCCGCTAGGCGAAATCAGCACCTGAGCCAGGTACAGCGTGGCGTGGTCGAGCTCGGAGAAGCCCAGGGAGACGAAGATCTGGTTGTCGCGGGCGGCGCGGCGGATGCGGCGCATCTCCTCCGAATCGACGCGCAGGGAGTTCTCGCGGTAGGACTTTAGCATGGGCAGCGATTGGAGGTAGTTAACCTTCCACATCCAGTACGGATATCCGGGGATCCCTGCGCAGGCGTGAGTATGCTCGTGATGCCGCTGGGCTGTTGTCTAGATCATGACTTACAAACTTCGGGGAAGGCGACAAACTTGGCGCCTGCCTTACCGGCCTCGTTGATGAAGTTGATAGTCTTCTGCACGCCGGCCTCGAGATCGAACCATCCTGGCTCGGAGGTGACCTTGAGCTCGCGTTAGTGTCCCTTTGTCTCTTCTGCTCTCCCGGGGGCACCTACGGCAGCGGCCTTGTACTTGGTAATCGGCATGATGGCTCAATGCGAGGAGACTCGTGGTGTTTCTGCTGTCAGGCTTGCGGTCGTGGAGATGATGATCTGTAACATCGAAGGAGAGCTCATCTCCAACGTTATATAGGTAGATGCACCTTCACGACTCGCACCTTCACCCCCTCGCAGCTTCGTCCAACCCCACAGCACATCGGCCTCCTCGGGCGGTGCTCGGGTTTCTGGCCGTCAATCATAATACATTGCTACAACCATTGGCGAAGTCTGTGGCATACTCCGTCTGTCTGTATGGCGTGATACCTCTTCTCAGCACGGTGAAGATGCCGAAACGAGCCCGAAGGGTCTCGTCGTTGCGCGGGCAATGAGTGAGGTGCGTTGCACTACAGTGAGGGGATATTTTCCCTGGGAGATTGTATTGGCCAGATGCCGGGTTCCGAGACACTCTTGCGCGTCTGTTCTCTGGGGAAGGGGCCCTTTCGATGGCTGGCTGAGCGAGGACGTAGCATAGATAGTGCAGGGAGCTGCGGAGGCCGGCGACTGCTTGGCAATCTGCTTGTGACAATAACGTGACTAAAGTATTAAGGAAATACAGAGCTCGAGTAGTACTGCAATGTAATCACCCTGCTCAGCCGAAGCTTGCCCCCGCACGGTGAATGCAAAGAGGCTCGATCCGCATCGTGCGATTGCTCCGCGGTGGAACGCCGGGATTTGAAAGACCATACCCCGGGTCGCGTCCCGGGAGCCGCGCCTGCAACATCGGACCATCCCGAGTCGATCAGCCAAGCATGCTCGGTATTTCTCGGACAGGGTCCAGACAATGCCGTTAGAGACGAAATCCCGCTCTTTTGCCCATGGGTCCGTGGCGGGATCCTGATCACCTCAATCCCGCGTGGGCATAGGTGTGTCGTCCTGCATGTCAGCCAGGCTAGCTGCTGGGAAAGATAGGGGTCTTCTGCGAACCTCCATTTTTAGCTAAAAGCTTCATCGGAATGTTGATAAGAAGCCATGGTAGAGCTGGCATTACCCGAGGAGATACATTGCAATGGACGCCACGGTATAGCTGCTAGTGGTTCTTCGGTGTCGCCAGCCTCGTTGTGGGTGCTTCTTGGAAGCCGTTCACCTCAATTGATGGAAAAGAAGTGGCGATCTATAACCCCGCGGTTTTTCTTGTCACCGGGCATAAGCTTTCTGGGCCAGTCCTCTTAGCGGATACAGCTTGACCTCGAGCGCAGACGCTCGGTTTGCGGCTGCTCGTACGAGAGCAAGGTCAACACATCGACTAGCGTCAGAACACGACAGGAAGCTGGTTATTGTGGTTTCATTGAGTCCCCATTGGATCTACTAATCGTGTAGCTATGCCGTGATAGCACCCAGACGCTTTTCCCAATGGCAAGGGACACGACCGTCCCAGTAAAACTACCTATAAAACACGAACCCAACTCCGAACCGTCCCTCTAATTTACTGCGATGAGCCACCCGAGATAGTGATGACTTGTCCTGTGGGGGAGATTAGTCTCATAGAGTCCAACGCACGGATTCGAGGAATGCTTACCATTAACCCAGCCGCCGTCATCACTAGCAAGGAAGGCAACAACGCGGGCGACATCCTCGGGGACGGCGCAGCGGCCGAGCGGGCAGTGCTCGGCCATCAAAGTCTCGATCTTCTCGGCGGGCCAGTCGGGTGTGCCGCCGGGAATGTAGTGCCAGGCGTTTTGCGTGAACATGTCGCTCTTGATGCCGCCGGGAGCCACGCCGTTGACGGTGATACCCCTGACACCGAAGTCAGTAGCGAAGGCCTTGATCATGCCGATGACGGCCATCTTGCTGGCATTGTACAAGGCGTGGTTCTTGACGCCCATAAGGCCGGCAGCGATGCTGCTCATAAGGATGAGACGGCCGTTCTGCTCCAGGTACTTGAAGGCGGCCTGGCCGACGAAGAACTGGGCGCGGGCGTTGAGGTTGAAGACGTGGTCGAACTTCTCCTCGGTCACCTCCTCGGTCTTGTCCCAGGACTCAGTGCCCGAGTTGGACATGACAATGTCGAGCTTGCCGAACGCCTTCTTGGCCTCCTCAAAGAGGCGGGTGATCTCGGACACCTTGGACACGTCGGCCTGGATGGCCACGGCCTTGGCGCCGTTGCCGTACGACTCGATCTCCTTAACCACCTCAAGGGCGGGGCCCTCGGACGAGACGTAGTTAACCACGACCGAGGCGCCGCGCTTGCCGAGCTCGAGGGCGACACCCTTGCCAATACCACGGCCGGCGCCGGTGATGAGGGCAACCTTGCCTTCCAAGCTGGCGGTGGGCACTGCGAGAACCATGGCTGCGGCTTGTGGGGGTGTGAAGCTAGTTGGGACGGAGAGAGAAGTGGGTCCTGAATAAGGGGAGCCGAAGGTAAACAATCAAAGGCGGACTAGAGCGCACGGAGGCCGACGGAACAGGCAACGAAATGGGTATCAAACAGAGGCACGATGGAATTGGGAAATAACACGAGCAAGACCACATGTCCTGGCAGTCGATGCTATTTAACAAGAGAAGTCGCAATATACTTACGGAGTGCGTTGACGGTACTCCGGCTCTTCGGAGTGGGGCGGGGGAGGGCCGGCGCGGGGATCTCCGGGCGCATTGCACGGGCGAACCTGCGCCCACGTCCCTCGTCCCCAATCCAGCCCGCGGCCGCAAAGGCCAACGTGTTTGTCCCATGTGCCCTTTTGGGTACGAGAGCGCCTCCGCATTGGGTCTGTGTTGTCGATGCCGCGTCGCTTGATGCGTCCCAAAAGGCGAAGGTACGGACGGCACCGCGCAGAGCGACGGTCCCAGTCCGCCCGGCCGGGACCAGGCGTCTACTACTCCCTAGGATCACCGACTGCAAGGGGCCGTCCGCACACCCGCCCTAGCGAACCCACGTGCATTCGTCGCCCTCTGTGCATCACTGCGCACTCGGTCCGTGGTCCAGGGAGTAAGTACCCCTTCGGGCTCCTGAGCTGGCGCCAGGAGTCGCTTCGGACATGGACAACGGGACAGAGCACGCCGTCTGGTGATCGGCTGCCAGATTTCTTAGAGCTTGTCGCTATTTTCCTACATCAGCCGGGGGCTTCGTCGCACGTTTGGATCGGCAAGCGCCGGTGCCTTTTGCGAACGTGAAACTTGCACCTGCACCTTGATGGGACGAGCGCGCCACTGAGACGGCGATTCACAGTAAAGCGGCTGTGAATCCCGTTTTAGACGCTACAAACCTGCAGCTCTTGCACCGAACTACAGCTGGTTTGTCGGCTAATCTAGTCAATTGTGCAATTTTCACTGTGCTTGAGGAGAGGCACGGACCTGCCCAGGGCTTCCGTACCTGCGTCGCCCAATTCTCCATTGAGCAATGCGGCTCGAATGCTGTGCCACCAGCTTTTCCAAGACGAACAACACGCCATCAAAGGGCGGTTGGATCGTAAGCGCCTCTAGCGTTGCTCTTAACTCCCAGCGGGTTTGATGGCTACGTGGACATGTATCGATGGAGTGGTCGCCAAGTATGCGTTGGCTAACATCGACGTCGAGCTCGGCACTTGCTCGAGGCAGGTGCACAAAGTACAAAGTGCTCCTTGCCTATCCGCGACCTCGAAGTTGGAAGGGTCCGATCCGGAGTGGATCGGCACTACTATCGGACATGGGCGGGCATTTGCAGATAGAGGTCGATCATATTAGCGCGCATACCGCTGTGTTGTGCTTGAGCACAGCTGGTCGCTCCAAGGACGCACTGTGCAAGTGACCCGGTTCACAAAGCATTTCGTCATAACTCATACACTATCATGTGCCCCAGTTCTTCACTGATGCCCTGGGTCTGGCCCTGCTACTGCTTCAACGCAGCCTCCCTCGATCTGGCCATATAACCTACAGGTCACTGCAAAGTCTCGCCAGGACTGCGCGACTTCTCTAGTCTTAGTGCTTCACCCCATTTAACGCGGCTGTCATCGGACAGCCAGAGGCCTTCCTCAGCTCCACCAACCTTTCCTTATCCTTGGCCATCTCCTCCGCGCCCTTCCCTTTGTGGTAATCCGGGCCGACATCGCGGATATGGTAGCCGTCCGGGAAGTACTTGGCCCCATCGTCGCCGGGAATATACCCGCCCAGGAGCCTCTTGAACCACGCATCGGGTCCCCAGCGAGCGGCGAATGTCGGCTTGACGTACCACGGATGGCCCACGTACTGCTCCAGGTAGATCTTGCCCGTCTTGGGGTCCACCTCGCTGACCGTCTTCCGTCGCAACGCATACGGCCTTGGCAGGCAAAGGTAAAGCAAGACATATTTTCTAATGTTGTTGTAGCCGTTCATATACACTCTGTTGATGAGAGTGGGTTCTGGTATCCTGCTGCACGTTAGCCATCTGTTGGGCCGGGGGCGAAGGAGAGGGGGGCTGGGGCTGGCGTACATCACGGCCTTGCGTAGTCGCGGCTCGAGAACGACGCTAGTGAGCCGAATGAACAGAGGCTTCAACGGCTTTGGAATGTTGTAGAAGCCAAGGTAGAGCGTCGAGTTGGCGACTTGCTCATTGGACGGAGCTGGAACCATGTACTTCTCCTCATACTCGATGCTCCATTGGTCGAGCGCATTAAGCCAGGTCAAGCCGTCGTCATAGGCGTCCTTGATATGTGGCTTGAGAGCGTCGTAGGGTATCTCCATCGACGTGCCGACGTCTCGCCAGAAGACGCCCAGCGCGCACTTCTCGGTCTCATTCAGGGTGCGCCACTCCAGCTTCGCAGTCCACCGCACCGGCTCCAGCGCGAACAGGCTCAGCGTGTAGAGCATGTCACCGTCGGTGATCTTGCCCGCCTGGCGATACCGCGAGTGCAAGTAGTTCACCCGCGCGAGGCCGTCGAGGTGGCGCTCCGACGCCGGCTCGCCACTCATGATCTCGGCCATGATGGCCGTCGTGTCGGCGGCCCGCTTCGAGACCGTCTTCTCGCTGCCGAGCTGGTTCGTGGCCAGTAGGAGCCGCGAGATTGAGGGGATGCCGTACGTCTTGAAGAGGGCGAAGAACAGCGATGTGGCGAAGGTGAGGGGGAACTCCTGCGACGCCAGCTCCTGGTTGATCTTGTGCGCCTGCTCAATGGTCATCTGGGACAGCGACGACCGCGTGGTGAAGCCATACTTCTTCTTCCAGCTATTCGCGCGGCGGAACCGAAGGGCCCGGACGAGGATCAAGTACAAGAGCAACCCGGACGCGACTCCGGCATATGGCCGCTTGCTGGCGCTGGCGTACGCCTGGGCGACCGAGGAGACGAGAGACGACATTGCGTAGTCGATCGCGATCCGTATGGGATCAGGAGCAGAGCAGGGGGTTTGCAATCGCCACGTGCTTAGGGCGTAATGTATTTATTTGGCCAGGACAGGAGGTCTAGTGGCAAGCTGGGCTCGCTATAGCTAAAGTACTTGGAGGCCAGTGGGGAGCAGATAATAGCTCCAGCGCCGGCAGATATATGCCTGGGGAACTCCACACCACCTATGCCCGTGGATGGCAGGGATAAGCTGCTCGAATAGCACTCGGGGCGTATGAGAGCGACACGATAGGATAGGATGGGCTTTTTGGTGCTATGTTTCATGTGGGGGACCCGTAGTAGAGAGACAGTCCCCAATCCTCGGACCTCGGCGGATGGGTCCTTGGCCAGGTTCCCCGCCTGGGGGCAACAAGGGAGCGCCCCGGCGCATCAGACATAAGGTCATGTATAGTACGACACGGCCCCCGCGCGCCGCGAGAGGTATCTCGTATCTCGCTGTAGGTAGATGTGATAACGGCCCTAGGCCCGAAGAAGCCGCGGACCCGTCCTCTGCGCATGCGAACAGCATTGCGCGTTGGTCCGAGAGACAGCATGGCCGGGGGGCCTACAGGGCGGGTGAGCCAGATCGATCTCAGTCTGTTGGTCTGCGCCACCGAATGGGACGCGGGGAAGGCCCACGGTACCGGGTCCTTCTTAGACTCCGAAATGTGAGCCGCCAAGGCCGCATCTGGGGTGCCGAGGGCCAGCGCGGCACGATGAACCTCAAGCCGCTAGGCGTCACTCGTACATCTGGGCCAGTACTGTAGCAAGCGGGAATAACTCGTGCAGCCCCCCCTGTACGCACCAGTAAGGATGGCTGTCTTTGCGTGGTTTGTCGGAAGCCGTCGCTGCGTTTGCTACGTAATAACTTGTAACATGTTGTTTTATCCCATCTAAACCCTATGCCACTTTCAGCAGTAGTAAGTACGTGAGTCTCGACGGGATAGCGCAAACTATCGCAGTGGTAAGCTCAACTGGTTGTACAACTTCGAGGCTAGCCAAAGCGGAGGCGGCCTAGATAAAGTGCTTACCCCAAGCCATGTACCGAGGCCCTTTCTGCGGAGAAAACAAGCTTGCCCTAATTCAGCATAATTCCCATCTCCAAGCTTTCGCATTCGTCGGTACAGGCTGCATAGTCAATTTTATCGACCCGCTCAATCACCAAGGTCGGATGGCGTAGTTGGTTATCGCATCTGTCTAACACACAGAAGGTCCCCAGTTCGAGCCTGGGTTCGATCATTTTTTGCCAAAGTCAAGACCTCCGCCATTCGTTTGGGCTGAAGTACTCCGGATGTTTCCCTTTTTTGACGGCCGGTTGGCAGCCCTTATATTTACGTTCGCCCAGTGTCTTGCTAGGCTGGTAACAATACTAAAGGCCTGACAGGCGGACGAAACAAAAGACAGCATCCGGTGGAGGTCGTGTCATTTGTTGCCACAAACGTAGCAGGCTAGGAGGCAAGTTTGAGTCCCTTGCGTTCCATTGCTTTGACTATTTGCTTCAGAGTGATTTCCATTGCTACGAACATCCGTGGTTTCGTTCACGGTAATGCGTGGTCCTTCCACACTTAAGCTCAGTCACGCCTTATGAGGCCGAATTTTCTAACCCGCGTCTTTCACTGCAATATTCAGCACCTCCCAGCCAACCCTGTGCAGTTTTCTTGTCGCAGACGCAGTAGGGGGCGGGCAGGGGCAATGAAGTTTTGAGAAAGCTATAACCCCCCCC